>JANTNT010078878.1:0-11547 GCA_024752375.1 Entacmaea quadricolor | reverse complement strand
ATCACAAAATAGTCCTCTAGTAGAGTAGCCAATCAGAATGCAGGATTGGTGATAGACCGTTAGTAGGTTTTTACTAAAAATAATATAGCCTAGCTACATGGAATCATAGTGATGGAATGTGTAAAGATGGTTTACAATTATTCCTAAGGGAATAAAAGTGGTGGCCATGTTGGATGATGTTCACTATAGGTGGTTTGTAATCAATCTCAAACGAATAAAAGTGGTGGTCATGTTGGATGACGTTTACTATCAAGAGAAAATGAGGTAAGAGAAGGAATCCCTGCATGGTACCCTATCATAACAGCCTTTCCTGCTATTTTTAGAACAAGAATTTACCTTTAAATTGGTTACCACGCCCGCGCGGCCACCGATCTGACCAATCATGTTCCATTCCAGATAAATACGAATCTAAAAATAGAACGAAGGGCTGATATGATGGGTAAAGAACCCAGTTCTAGGGATTACTTCTCTTACCTCATTTTCTCTTGTTGCTATACATTTTTTGTTATTATCTTTTTAGATTATCAACCAACATGGCGCTTGCATGTCATTGCTCTTTCATTTTCTTGAGGAACGATTGCAAGCCACCTATTATAGTGAAAAGAAAGCCAAATTAATGATTAGCAAACATTTTGCATTTTAGTAATATAAAATCTGCAAAAGGATGCAATAATGGTCGGAAAACGTCACTCGTACGGTTTCCGGTCCTCAGGAACGGTAATCCATCGATACTCCACTCGCTCACTGCTATTTTAGCAAGCATTCATTTTCTAGAAAGGAAGGGTGGCCGGAGGAATTTAGGAGGGGTCAACAATTTTTTACAGGGGGGTTATCGTTATTTTATTACTGAAAAAACACTGCCATGTAGGGGAGGGAGTGATGGCTTTGACTCTAGTTTTGGAAGGGTCACACAATTTTTATTAACAGCAAAAGGAATTCCTCGTTACGCCGTGCCTCCCTCCGTTCTAAAAAATGAACGGTCCCTTACAAAGCATTGAAAGTTATCTTCAGTGAAAAATTCATCCATCACAGCTAAAACACTTACCAAAGAAGAAGAAGTAGTAGCTTTTTCTATCACTTGACCAACTTTTCTGGCCTCCTTTGGGGATTTTACATCAACAAAGAACCTAAACAACCACATAAAATGAAGTTCCATGTTCTTTCTTAAGCCGCTTAAGGCTTATATCTTTCAAAACTTTAACAGCCACAGCTCTAATTTTTGCCCCTACCTTGAATACTTCGAAGAATAATCCTTTTGTCAAGAAATCCTCAAAGTTTTACGAACAAATAAACTCAGATTTTGAAGTCTTTCGCTGTGCTTTTTTTAAGCCGTGGATTTTTTACCCCAAGTTTTCAATGATCACTGCACAAAAAGGCGCCAAACATTTTCCAAAGAGCGCCTTGTAAACAAATAAGCCGGGAACTGATAGGTGGAAAGGGAGGGGTAGAGGAAATATTGGTATCTAAAAAAAATTGACGGTTACAAGGGAGTTTATTTAAAAAACTATAGGGCCTGAGGTTGAAGAGATTGGTGAGATCTATAATTTTTTTTGGAGAATAGAAGAGGTGATTCTAAACATTATTAGGGTTTAAAAAAAACGATGAAAATTTCCCTCTGCCCCTCCCCCCCTTAAAAAAATCTCACATTACAAGCGATAGAGCCTCGTTCTAATGCTCGACTCAGATTCCCCAAATTCCACACGTTCAACGTAAGGAACGCCTTCAGTAATATGTCTAAAATAAATTTTACAATTGGAGACATGTCCAACGAAGATCGAAATGTAAGTCTAGAACTTTCAAAACAATCCAAGAGACTTTATTGACTTTATAAGACATTAATAACCTTACAAATAAATTGTTTTGTCGTTCAGATTGAAAGGGCCGAAGAGAAGAGTAATGACCTTTGGGATGAACTGAGAAAGACAGTAGAAGATGAATCACAACTCGTGACTATCTATCTAAACAGAGACGAACATGGTAAGAAATTGATCCCTCGTTACTGATTTAACAACACTGATAGAATAAATGTATTTAATAACTGTATATTTGGTATTTTAGGCTTACACGTTGCATTTCGACACTGTTGTGATCACATAGTAAGCTTACATAAGAGTTTCCCCATCATATCGATCTAAAGGTCAAAATGTAGATTTAATGTGCAATAAACAGTGTAAAGTTCCGATGCTCGCGATAAGCTGTTTATATAAAAACTATCTATTGAGACGAAAAACGAACAATAACAATAATAATATAGGCCGTACCTAAAATAATTTACATAATACTCAATACAATTATTTATCAGCTCGTAAAATATGGCTGATGTTTCATGTACCGAAGAACTATTGTGTCACGAATACGTAATTCAATAGGAAGAACAAAAGATTCCAAGTTAAACAATAGAACGAAGCAACAATAAAACACAATAGTTCTCCGGTACACGAAACACAAACCTAAAATATTACTTAATGCTAAAATAAATTCAATTTTGTTTCATGTGTATCACATTTGGTTTATGTCTTCTTGGTTTTAGCAAAAATTTTCAGTCAAAAGATTTTTTAAACAGTAGTTTTAGTATGGAAAATGCTCAAAATTATCACATATTCTCATTCATTTATCTTATTCTAAGAAGTTGAATATTTTTCAAAAATTAAACCATAGAGTCACGAATATAGCTTATTATTTTTGAATAGACCAGTTCACGCTCTTGAGTGCATCATGGGTAATTAGGACAACATGGCTTTCGATTACAGTAAATGTATAGAGGAATAGCTAGAAATCGATCGTCCGTTCTCATGCTCCGATCGCTTTATCAGAAAAAATAACTAATGTGATCTGTTGGTATATGGAATTTTAACATATCTTTAAAAAATCCCACTTCAAATCGTCCTGAGCCTTGAAATATTTGAACTTCCAATCTCCATACATTCCCTGTTATTTACGGACTTAGAAATTACAGTAAATGTATGAAGGCTTAAAAGCTAAATATTTCAGGACTCGGGAGGGTTTGAAGTTTAATTTTTTCACGAAGTGTTAAAATTCTATGTACCAGTAGATCAAATTAGTTATTTTTTCTGGTAAAACGATCGGAGCATGAGAACGGACCAATCATTTTTTAGCTATTTCTCCATACCTGTACTGTAATAGACAGCCATATTGTCCTAATTACCCATGATGCACTCAAGAGCGTGAACTGGTCTATTTCAATCAAGAAAACTCTTAAAATTTAGTGAAATTTAGTGAAATTTAGTGAAATTTATCGATTCAGATTAATCGATAAATTTCACTATAATTGTTAATAAATGGACCATGACTGCCAAGTGAAAGGGGACCTTATGAAATATATATGAAGCAGTGTTGAAAATGAAAATTAATAATTAATTAGTTATTCAGTTGTGCAAAACCAACAATAACTTTTAATTATTGAAAAAAGTATGTTATCAGGTCCCTTTTCACTCGCCCAAATATTAGATTTCTTGTTCACAAAACAATTGAATAGCTGTTATTACAGTTGTACGCAAATGAGATAATCCCTTTGTTTTTGAATCATTCAAGTGAGGCTATCGGGTCAATACAATGTATAATAGATTATTTACATCTCATTTGCATACAATCATAATAACAGCTATTGGCTGGAAAAGTCAAAAATATAATTAAATTACAGGTTGAAATTATCATGCAATTTTGGAAGATGGTGCAAACATGGCCACCAAGTCTTTGACTTTTAATTTCAGAATTTTTGCAAAGTCTAATAAAATATATGTGATTTTTAAATGATAAATGATTTTTTCCTCAAAAAAATTAATCCCTTCAAAAAGATCTTATAGTCTTAATTCTTATAATAATTTAATTTTCCTATGTTTTCAGGATTTGGTTTTAATATAAGAGGTGGGGTTGATCACCCCCATGTGGGATGTGATACAGGGATCTTTGTAACAAATGTCCGTGCAATGAGTGTTGCTGGAGATGATGGAAGGCTAAGTCGAGGAGACAGAATACTTGCAGTAAGAAATATATGTAGTAAATAGAAACTTTATATGGAGGTATAGAAATTCTAAGAGTGCTTTACATTTAGGCAAATTGAAGGACCCAAATGCTCAGTTCTTTCTCAAATAGAACTCACATTCTACTTGAGAATTGAGCATACAGGTTGTTTAGTTTGTCTTATAAATTAGTAATAAAAAATGCTCTAATAATATTACAGTGTTACCACTGTATCCTTGGCAACCAGCAGCATTGCATCTGATTAAATTCTAAACTATTGAAGTCTGAAGCTTTTGAGTTTGATTGGCTCAAAAATCAACAAAGTTGTGATCTTTTGTTAGAAACAGAAGTTGTGATTGGTTCTCATTGTCTAAGTGGGCCGAATTACATTAGTCACTCTGTAAAGCTTTAATTATCTAGAATTATGCATTTAAATCACCTAAAGGTTTAGTAATATTGTAATAATTACTTACCAAATATGTCTTTCATACCAGGTGAATGAAATACGGTTGGACAACATTACTCATGATGAAGCTGTTAAAGCATTTCGAATGTCAGAAGCATCTGTGGCACTATTAGTAGAGAAGGGTGCAGAACAAAGAATATTGGTAAGTAACACTTGTACTTCATTGTATAGGGAAATGGGTTAAGGAAGAATTTTTTAAAAGGACTGTGATGTGTTTGATTTTGTATGTAATAGGTCAAACACAAGAAAATGTGTTTGATCAGTGTAGCAAAACACCAAGAAGGGGGTTTAAAAAAACAAGGCACAGCCAAGATCATTTTTTTTCCAAAATGTTACATCGGTCAAACACCCTTTCATATGTTTGATCTAGCTTCTCAAATCATGAATAATTCTTGAAGTGTTTGATCACTGTATCAAGACACCATTCACAGTAGTAAATTTCTTTGTTTTGACCTCATGCATTTTTAATAACTTTGAGGAACTGCAAAATATACTCAAGGACATGGTCATAATTACCTTTTCTTTGGTTGCTAGGGAAAGCCCAAGACGCCAAAATCTCCCCGATCACCAGGTGTAGGCTTTACCACTCAAGTAGATCCATGTCATAAAGAAAGTTCTGGCCAAACATCAGTCATTTTATCATTTTTTGAGTCAACACTAGGAGGATTGTCTCTTGGTATTATGGCTGGAAGTCTTGCAGTGTTTGTTGGGCTTAAAATTTACAAAGCAATGACAAAGTGATCATCAGAAATTGAACTTGTTTATGAAAGAGAACCATGAAGGCCAATTTATGCAGTACAACTTATTCCTACAACTGTCAGATGCAATCCGCTGACGTCATGATGCCATGCTCACAACACCCTACAACCTCCTTACAAATGTTGTGTATGACAAGAAAAATAGTTGTAGGATTTTAAAGCATGTTTTAAGGTGACTGCCTACATATAGAAATTGATTTAAATACTTTTTTAGACCACAATTTCTTGAAGTCAAATTTAATGCTGATTCCAAATATGAAAAGAAAAATGTGGTGTTCCAAGCTTGTTTTCAAGATAATCAGCATTTCATGGAGGCCAGCACATGTTTTTTTGAAGCAAAAATTGTAACAGTGGGATGCAAACAGAAAAAAATTATAACTCATAAGACAAGTTATTTGTAGACATTTTTTTCACAAATGCTGGCTAGTGAATCATTTTACAATATCCCATGTACACCTCAATAAAAAGACAAAGAAATACCTTGATTTGTCATAATTCATCCTTTAACTGCTGTCAAAAAGCCTCATGATTCAAACAAAAATTTCTACAAAAATCTATTTTTTTCATGCATATTTGATTTAAATCTTTTTAAAAATCTTATATAAAACAGATTTTTATTAAGTAAAGAGTCCTGTGCAAAATTTGAGGGTATTGCCCTTTTGAAGTTGAAAACACTATTGGTCCCTTACAAAAATTTCAAACTTTGTCATGGAAACTCAGTAATATCCGTGCATGTGTGTAAGCTTATGGGTGCATTTCGAATGTCAATGATAGGCAGTCACCTTAAAACCTTAAGACAATCATTAAATAAAGCATCAGCAGGGAAAGTTGTACTGTGAGCCTTAAAATAGCTTCTTCATAAGAATGTTTTATAACTTTTTGAACCCCTCTTAGTTGTACAGTAAAAAATTATAATTACATTTTATAACTATAGTTACAGTTTATAGACCAAAATTTAACAAAGTTAGGTTAATTTGCTCTTTAAATTTTTTAACTGCAAAGAAAAATATTACAAGAAGGAGCATAGAATGACTTTGTGTTTTGATGAAATTGTTTTATTTTTGTGGTGAAACTCACCTGTATTTTTTGCTAAAATCTGAGCAACCTTTATTAACAGTTTGGGTTCCCTGTGGAAAAATGCATTGCAGAGAGGATGTATTCCCTCTCCCCATTCCTACTCCTTTCTTTACCACAGGAATATCAGAGAAAAAGAGAGAATTTTCTTTTCTCTAGGAATCAACTAGTTAATTGTTGTTTCTGTCATTTTATTTTTCTTCCAGACTTTCCCAAAGTTTCAGGTATTTTTTAAAGGTTAATTCGAAAATACTTGGTATTCAAAAAACTACTTGAACATCACATTCCTCATTTATACCAGCCTCCCCTCCTTGTAACTATTGACTGGTCCCAAAGTATAAAGGTGTTAATTGACCTTGAATTACAATCTGGGCTTGCATATGTTCTTATGTTTATGATTACATTACAAGTGTGAACCATGTTTGATGCACTTCTTCACAGAAACAGAGTTACAAGGGGATAATCATTTTTAATCTTTCATTTTTTTTTTCTTTTTTCACTTTTCAAAACTTATTCATCAGCAGTAAGGCCTTTGTGTTGCTGTAGAAATGGTCCAGAGGCATTGTTCTATTGTATACACTATTGCCCTTGTGTCATGTAACCTCTGTGATGACACCATTTATTAATCAAGTTTACATCAAGTATTTTAATAAAATAAAAATAACACTTCCTTTAATTAGCCCAGCTATATAGAATCTGTTGACTTGTTTGCCTGACATAACAAGAGTTACAAAGAAACTTTGTAAAAATGAATTTGGGATAGTTCAATTGACACCCGAATCTAATGGAGGTTGACATAGTCCAGTCTTGGGAACAGTCATGGAAACACCAAGGAATATGGAGATGTCAGCAAGTTTACTTTGTCATAATACTCCACCTTAGTGGCAGGAGTTAATCCAGAGTTAAATCCAAACTTGCTTTACCTGATATTTGAGTGACAGACCTGATCACTTTGTCTTAAGTTTTGACTATTTGACTGATAATCACAGCAGTATTTATTTGTTGAAAGGTTCAGTTTTTATCATCTAGACATCCTTTAGTTCTAGGCTTACTTTCAGAGTAAAGTTTGTGATGAGATCTACAATGTAGGTCTCAAGATGAGCTTTATCTGCCCTGTATAGATACAAGTATTGTAACATAACTAAATATCAGTCAACATAGATACCATGTGATTGCCATTATAATAGGCCATTTCCGAGATACACTTCAATTACTCCAAAGAACAGTTTCAATTTGAGGCTCCGTGCGAATCACATATATTTGTTGTGTTTTCGAACAGAGCTTCATATTGAAACTATTGTTCGATGGAATCGGTGTGTATCTCGGAAATGGCCTATTATATAATGTCATGCAATGTATACATACTGTAGAGTTAAATAAAGATGTTGAAGAGAAAAACACAACAAGAAAGATGGATCCAGTGTGATAAAAACATACAATTTCTATCAATTTATTTTCTGTAAATTTTTGTTACTCTTTCAAATGTATACAATGTAATCAACAAATGTTAGAGTATTCAACTTGCACTGCAGAAACATACAGTTACCTAGAGGATATGGATAAGAATGATATCTGCAATGGATAAAATCATGTCTTTGCTTAAGAAATATCTAATACACAATTAAACCGGTCAATACACCTCACAACACATGAATCAAGGCTTTTGCAATTCTAGTTGGTCTTCAGTTTGTCATAAGAAAGATTCTCAGAAAAAGTATGCATCAAGTGTTTTACATATCACCATGTTGGGTTTGTACTCATCTTGTAGAGCATTTCTCTCAAATAAGAATTACTCTTTTATCATTATTACAAATCCAGTATGGCAGAACAAATCACAACGTGCTTTTTTTGAGAATCCTTCCAATAACATTTTGTCTTGTTTTCAAACAAAGTTGTATAGTATTCAAACATTTTTTTCAACAATAACAGAGCTTCTATTTCAGCACTGTTAGATAGTTTGGTCAGGGATAAGGGAATTTTAAAAGAACTTCAATATATTAAAAAAGAATTTATAATTTTTACAATTTTTTTCGTGTTAATAAATGCAAATTTAAAAAATATATGAAACAAGACTACCTTATATTTCATAGCCTGCAAAGCAGGCATTCCTAAGCTGTGGTGTTTTTGTGGTGTTTTTTTTCCTCTCCCCTTTCTCCTTGCATCCCCTCACACCACAGCCTTTTTGCGGAACTCAGCTTTCCTTTTTTGGAATGCTTGCTTTGCAGGCTATATATTTCAACATATCTAACCTATTTAAAACATACTATATAGTCAAGAGTTTGTGACTTTTTTATGTACCCAAATGAGGTTCCAAAAAAGTTGAAACTATAATTGTGGTTGGCATATGTTTTTGTTGATTCTGAGGGAAGAAGGAAGAACAATAAGCAAAATTCATGGGGGTAAAACTTCATTTGCACCTGTAACCCATGTAATTAATGACCAACCCTTACTCAGAAAAAGGCCGACTTACCAACTTTTGTACCAAAACTCCTATGATCAATAAACCAATCACTTATGTTAACACTGTGAAAGCAATAACAGATGCTGCTTTTTGTGATGACATCACTCCTATACCTTTTCCCACCAGGAGTTTTTTGATTCTGACAGTCAACAACCACAAAATATGTGAAAGGAAATATTTCATAAAACAATTCTTCTAGACTCTGAGAATGAGGTCCATAGTTCTCTTTATCTTTATCTTTCTGAATATAATTTGATGATGCACTCAAAATAAAACCCCATTTATGTGCACAAGAAATGATTGATGGCATGATGTAATTCACGTTATCATGACCAGTACTGACTGGCTTGCAGAGTCCTATGAAAACCATCAGCATAAGTGACGTGATGGGGTCCATACACCTGTTCCATACCAACCTGTACGGACCCACACAAAAATTTGCATGAAGAATTGCAAGATTTTTTTAGACTTAATCTTTCTAAAAATTGGTCATATCATAAAAATCATTAAAAATTTTTTTTCAAAAAATTTGTTCTCAAAATAAAAAGAGTGAAAAAAAAGTTTTTATACTAAATCTTCAAAAAAGGTCATGATAAAATGCTTATTGACTAAGTTAGGTTGGGCTGTATGGAAAAATATGTACAGCTCTCAAACTCAGTCAATAAGTACATATTATTCTATGCCACAGAAAACACAGCCAAGCCTATGCATATTTGCTTGTATTCCACTCTTGTGGCAGCCTTAAAATATCCATGCATTTCCTATGGCATTGTATAAGAAAGATTTTGCACAACGGTTTTTTTATAACACACCATTAAATATCCCACTTGTCACTCGTATTTAAAGCCAACTATCAAGTGGGTTACTCCATGGTATGCTATTGTTTAACTACTGTATAGTTTCTTTGATAATCTCAGCACCACTAAATTTCAGGAAACTGTTGAAGATATTGTTTTCCAATTGCTTCATTTATACCATGATGTAAGCTAAAAGATAAAAAGTGCTATACTGAATTATACCAGGGCTATCATTCCTTGTGCTTATAACAGGGGGTGGGTAACTATTTTTGTGGTCCTAATCTTGAAAAGACAGATTTGTTATTACTTTCGTAACTTTTCTGAGAAACCACTCCAACTGTCCTCTTAACAGGTCGCACTGTCTTGACAGGTTTGACTTTGACAGTCTGCTTCTTAGGCGGGGGTCTAAGAACACTATGAGTTGTGTAATCAATGTCATCTTCTAAGTCATCTTCATCCAAAATACCAGACACAGTAACAACTTGTGGTCGTTTTGAAGGAACAACAGGATGAATGGCAACATTGGGTTGAGTAGGTGAAGTGGGTGCCAGCCCCCCAAGTCGACTAAAGACAGACTTAGGTAATGTAACTCCAGATGTTGCTGATGTTTGTGTATTAGTCTACAAATAATTTTAAATAGCTTTAGTACTTCAATAGCAGCAGTACACACATACTAAATAAGTTGAAGCAAAGAGATAAAAGTAGAGACATTCACTTCAATCTATCTGGTGTAGGTGCACACATTCAAATGTACCAGTAGATGTTCAGAACTTCTGGAAATGTTCAGAAAAAAATTGTGTTGGGTTTGAGGTAAAATTGTGGGGAAAAACATCAATTGTGTGGGATTGCACAATTTTTCCTCCAAAAAGTTGTTTGTTGTTGTAAATAAGCCAGCTAGCTCCCATAAAGCTTCCCAACTGAACAAACAGTCTTCATTTTTAACTACAACTGCATTTAACATTTGAAACACCCAAAAATGAACATCTATTTGTTTTTTTATAGTAAAATTTTAGGGTATTTTTCAGTATTAAAGATGGAGCAGACTTTTTGAAATTGTGCAGGTTTGACCAAATTGTGTAGACCTGCTCTACCACAGAATTCCATATGGTCTGTATGTAACATGCTTCCATATTTTAAACTCTTATTTCCTTTTTTCTAAAAATAAAGTGCTATAAATTATTACTGAGTCATCACTCTTACATCAGCAAGACTATTGAAATACTCCCTGCTGTCAAAATAAAAGTAAATATATTTTGTTTTTATAGCAGACTGATTTTTACAGCTTAATCTGGTTGTGGCCTTCTTTTACTCCACACTCACTACCACTACATTCAATACTTACAACACACCACATTCAACTCACGTTTCTTTTATTCTTTGGGGGGAAGGGGGGGAGGGAGGGAGGGGGAAGGAAAACCAGATAACCCAGAGAAAAACCCTTGTGGCAAGGAAGAGAACAACACATCAAACAAACTGAACTCACATGTAGTGCCCAAGGCTCAAACCTATGACCCTTTGAAACCACAGTGACAAGAGACATATGGTAATCTGCCCTAGCAGCACACTCCACCCACGCCACCAATAAGAACTCTGCTGAGAACAGGTTTATACTCCAACATGTACAATGAACAGTGTATCCGAGACAAGGTCAGGAGACATGATTCCCTAGCATCACCTTAGCCTATCTTCAACTATGGTACATTTGTGTACTCATTAGCCTGTAAACTCATTCTTGGTGGAATTTTGCAAAGGATAGGACTGGTTTGTTGTTTACATTTTTGCTGGTACCAATGGTCACCAAAATACAAAAATACATTTTGCTCTGAAAGTTGGACGGTATGACATAAAATGGATAGCTTGGTTGGCATGTACTGCTAGCCCATTGCCATTCACTGCAGAGGCCCAAGGTTTGACTCAATCTCAGAACTTACCATAAACGCCCGTGTATAATCCACACTTTTTTCCATCAAAAAACATCCCAAAAACTAAGATGCGTATTATACACGGACG
>JANTNT010078766.1:0-11550 GCA_024752375.1 Entacmaea quadricolor | reverse complement strand
GAAAGCCATAGGTGACAGGTCAAAGGCGTTCTGTATTTTACAACTTGAAATTTATTGATTATGTATCTAAACCATAAGACATAGCCCCCCCCCCACCCCACCTCCCCCAAAATTTCTTTTAACCTGTTACGGGGCTGCAAAGGAGCCATGGAACTGTGAATAGTAGAATTGACCGAGTTGAATTTCTAAAATTGGCATATACATAGTCTTGAAGTCACTTATTGTGGTTTTTGGGATGTACACCTACAAAATCCCCTTGCGCCCACAGCAGAAGGGCTACACTAAAGCAATTCATTCACAGCACATGTTTTCATGTATACACCGCGGATCTCCCGCTTTGCTTGACCAACCACCAAACAATGGGTTGTTTTCCTAATGAAATATAGACTGTCCAGCCAACAAACTCAAATTCATAAGATTCTTTAGTAGTTATCGACATTTCTGGTAATGTACCTTTAGAATGCATTTATTCTAAGACATACATTTACAATTTTCAGCAATCGGTTTCTGTTCTATGCTGATCAAAAATACATTTTAGCTTGTCCGACGTAGCAACAGTAACTAGGGAGGTAGAACAATTAATGCAGGATCGGTGTGAGAAACAAGAAACTTTTAGCTTTCCAGTTCGCATCTACGAGTCAATTTTGTACATTATGTGAGCTGTAAACTTTGACTTATACTGTTGTTGAACACAAAAGGAACATATGTTCAACATCCATGCACGCGGTAGCGTACAGTGCTTGTGTTCATGTTTTCAATTTGAAAAATAAACATCAATGAAGAGATTACGGAAAGGGAAAAGGTCAGGATACCTTTTAAGGTTTCCTTCAGTTGTTGGGTTTAGGTTTCTGTAATGCCGTGCAGTAAGATGGGGGGGGGGGGGGGACTACCAATAAATGGGGGTGGGGGATTGTCTACCGGTTCATCAGTCTATATCCTGTATTGGAGGCACTCATTGTAAGCTTCATGGCTGCCAATGATGCCTTTATATACAGCTTGGAAAGTCCTTCGCTGACGATAAAATGATGTGAGGCGAATTAAGACGTTAGGTGAAATGCGGTATGCAAGACGAACCTCTCATTATTATAAATACCATAAGTGAATAGGGGATGTAGAATTGTATTCTTTTAAAATGCTGAAGACAGTGTCATTCCAAAGATTTCTCACAAGATGTTATAACACAGAGCAGTACGCCCATTTTATACAGCCCACGTTTCGCAAGTATCTGTCCACGAAGTCATTAAAAGCAGACTTGAATATTCTTTAGCTTATGTCTTTGCTTCTTTTATTTTTCAAAAATCAGAATTTTATAGGGAAATCTGAAGAGGAAATTCCAGAGTAAATTGCCCAAGAATTATTGAGTCTCAATATCATGTTTTGATCGTACAGTCTTTCAATTTTGTCAGACCTTTTAACGAAGAAAAATACACAAAAACGATTTCTGTTTTGCGTGAAGTCACTCAAAGTGAGATTGTGCCCTTAATCTACACTCCTCTCGACCAATCGGCGGCCAATTCAGCATTTGCACTCGCCCGATTCAGGAACGATTATACGATTCCATACACAATACTCTAACTTAAAACAACGTGCTTATAGATAAAATACAGGAGTAGAGCATGACGTCTGCCGCAAGTCGTTGTTTTTATCGGAGATATTTTTATTCAATGAAAATGTTTACATTGATATATATAGCCCGAATGACATGTCGGTGGAACTCTCGCCTCTATCGAATTGGACGTAGTCATGAATTGGTGCTACACTGACTCTAACCTGTCAGGCTTTGCTCCTATAGTTATTGTTAGCTTCTCCGGTTTTTCCTTCTCTCTTAAAACCTATCGCTTTTACTGTCCAATAAAGTACAAGAGCGGGACAGGATCCTAGTCCTAAAAATTACCTTATTATCTTAAAATTACCTTAAGTTAGATAACATCTTTTACGAATGTCATGATTTCTTGTATTTTCGTTATTATCAACGTCAAAGTCTGTTTTTACGCAAACATTAGCGTTTTAAAACCATACTTGAACCCTGACACGTCCAAGTTTTCAAAGAAATAACTCACTTGTCCAAAATAATTTCCACTCTTGATATTCTTGTTCAGATCATATTTCACTGACCACTGGCGTAGTGAGGGTGGCAAGGGGTGGCACGCAACCCCCAATAAATTTTTGAGAATGTTTGTTTGTTTGTTTCTGTCTCTATTTTTTACTTTTTATTCTGTTTGCCCTCCATGCAATTCCTGGGAACTCGCTACGCCCCCGCCAATGACTAGATTCAAATAGCGCAGAAGGATTTGGATAACGCACACTTTATTGTAGATCTAGACTATTACAGAGGGAGAAAAGCCAGAGAACCTGGAGAAAAACCCTCAAAGCAAGGGAGAGAACAACAAACAACTCTATTCACATGAGTTCCAAAGTTTGGATATCGAACCCTGCCGGGACCTCAGCAGTGAGAGGCGCGACGCTAGGAGCGTATGCCACCCTTTGCTAGATTTTATGCACATAAGTAGGTATAACTCTTGAGACTATGTAACGACCGAGGTTGAGGTTTTTGCGGCCAATTTGTAGGGTGCAATTCTAGATAGCTATCGATGTTAAAACCGGCCTAGGCTTTGGTCGAAATCTTCTGTAAAATCTAAGGATTCAAAGCCATGCTCAGTTGTCAGAATCAAAGCTAAGAATGGCATGCGTGAAGATTGGGTCAGAATCTTAGTGGCGAAGTGACATGCTCTTAACATGGGTGTTTTGCTAAATTACCATCATGTCTATTGATTCGGCAGATAGCACTTTTAACAGTACACAAAACTATACAAAGACACTTAATGAATTCCTTCATAAACTCGAGAAAATACTGCTATCTCAACTTGAAAGACTACTCAGAACAAAAATATGATTTCTTCAAAATTGACGATAATTCTACGGTAATGGTTGATACATACTATTACAGTACTAGAGAACAATGAAGATAGAAACAACTGTTAGTCGCAGCCCCTGTTAATTGAAGACAGTGAAGAGATTAAATTTGTATTTATCTAACTACTTGGGCTGCTGTTTTTCCAAACAATGCAATGATAACTCTAATGTTATTTCAACAAGTGAATATTATTTTGATCTGACATCTTGTCTAAAAATAACCCCAATCAAAAGTACTTTCATATCAGGAGAATTCCTTAGAAAGAAATTCGCAAAAACCGTGAGAAGGTTTTTTGGAAGACATTGAAAGCCTATGGTTGATGATATCCCTCTTGATGAAACAAAAATGGCTTGCTTTTGTAATAGATAATTCCATGTCGAATTTAAATTAAACTAATAACATCGTAACTTTCCTTCAGAGCTAGAATCAATGACAACCCGCTACACAGGGCGTCTCATTGTCCAACAGCGAACCTTTGAAAACACGAGGTTTATTTATAAAATCAATCAAATTACTTTCTGCACACAAAGCGCACAAAAGAGAAGGATTTAAAAATGACGATAGGAGAGCAATTTACTGACATTACGGACCGCAATTATTACAATTGATAGTAGTAGGCGGGCGGCTCTTTGAAGAATGCAACTCCCTACTAAACCAGCAAACCACATTATTAAGTAAGATTGTTTTCTGGTTTTAACGTATGGTATAAAGAATGATAACACCTAAGGATAATGCTACTTTCTTACGGCTAATCATCTCAGTTTCCTGAGTGAGAATTAACCAAAGGTAATGACTACTAAGAGGGATTTATTATTGACAACAGTATTTATAGATGCTACGATTTCACTCGTGTTCAAATAGAATTTGTGATATATTTTTTTAAAAGTTAAAATTCAGAAGTCGAATTCTGATATCTTTGTTCTCATTAAGAAAGTTTTGCTCTCCTTTGGCCAACAAAACGAACGTACAGCTGGTCTCGGTGTATGAGCAAATTCTATTGGCTGGAGCTTGAAACCAATGAGAAAGCTCGCAGTGCAGTTTAGCGTAAAAGA
This sequence comes from Entacmaea quadricolor, assembly GCA_024752375.1. Lineage (NCBI taxonomy): Eukaryota > Metazoa > Cnidaria > Anthozoa > Actiniaria > Actiniidae > Entacmaea > Entacmaea quadricolor. Next base: position 7,584 of record JANTNT010078766.1, on the reverse strand, counting down.
AACTTTGAACCGTCCCCCAGAAAAATGACTCGAGGCTTTGTGCTTATTTAGAAATCTAACGAAGTTCTGACGGATTTATAAAGATGAAGTGATTAATATGTTGTAGGTGCACATGTTTCTTGCAATTTCCTGATCAATCCGCGGTATTTATTTTTCCAAATTGATACAATCTGTTAAACCCCCCTAAGGAAATTAAGGGATCCCAAGTATCCTCAAACCAACCAATCAGAGCTTGTAGAAGGCGCTTCCACCTTGATAAAAGCTTACTCAGTAGTCATTCAGGCGCCATTCAATCCCAATGAGTGCACTTGCTATTTTAATTAAAGACAAGCTATCACTATTGTTAAGGATACGTACATATATTCATCGCAGCAAGCATAAACTGGGGATCAAGGAGCAGTCCAAGGTGAAACTCAACTCCTCTTACAAATCATGAATCCAAAAGCAACCCTACTGCTTCTACTGGTTGTCTTCTTCGTGGCTTTGGCTGCCACAACCAAAGGTTTGTGCCTAGAATTCTATTTCCCCTTAAAATGAGAAAATCAAGTCAACTCTTGACAGAATCTGTTGAGATTTCCCTAGCCACGCAGCACGGATGATATTAAGACTTTCAATATTTTTGTTTATCATATGTAGTACCTCCCGCTTAAGTAACCTAGAGCTACGGGGTCTCGCTGCTGATCAGGAGTGTTTGTTCATTGGCACCTTATAGGGATGGCCGGATGCTCCGGCTGATCAAAGCCTTAAAACTTAGTTACAGAAACGTGACCAATTGATGCCTAAAAAAATCATTATCGCTACTTCTGGCGAGTTAGTTTGAAAAACAGATTTTGATTAATAACAGAGGACATTGTAGTTTTGTAATCATTTTGCTGTACGAGAGCAATTCGTGCCATGTCATTCTGAACGCTCGTTTGTCTACTTTAAAATTGAATGTTCCGAGCAACATAGGTCATTTCACAAGACCTTAATGATCTCAGAAAAACACCATTTACAGTTTTTTGGTATCAGAAAAACATGCTTTTTTGTTCGATGAATAAGGCGTGGAAGTATTTTTTAATTGCATTACACCTGAAAAGAAAATAATACAACGGGAACGAAAGATGCGCGCAATTTGAAGCTGTAGTTTTGTGGCGACTAATCTTTTTCTCATCTTCTCAATAGCACACTTCCCTGACACGTCTAAGATAGACAACAATCATGAACGCCATGCAACCGGTGCAGGAAACGCTTAACAGGGTGTTGAAACAAGACTTTCAATCGATTCATAGATAGTCACATTCATTAGTTCATTAAATCTTTAAACCACCTCAATTGTTCAATTCCAAACTTCTTTTTTCAAGTTATGGGTGGATCTCTAAAAAACACTCTCATTACTCGCAATTTAAAGTTCCTCTTTTTTGTGCGGGAATTCAGAAGATTCGCAGAACTCTGATGGAGACATTTCAGTACAAATCCTTATTGACAGCTCCAAGTAGGATCTTGTTTGATTGATCATGAAATCTGGATCTTTCGTACATCCCTGTCAAGCAATTAAGCACGCGTACAATTAGAATAAGAACGTATATAAGCCATTGCACGACAATTGGATGCAAGTTTGTTAACCGCAAATCATCAAAGAAACAAACCTGATAAGACAATTGTAAATAGCAGAAGACTTTTGATTGGACAAGAAGTTGTGTTTAAAAGAACCAACATTATCACTCGTCATCAACAGCGAAAATCTTATCAGGGAATTGTTGTTTTTTAATCGTCATGTTTGTATAACTACACCCTTTGCCTGGCCACTTGCCCAATCGTTCTGAACCTTTTAAAAGAGTGCGCTGTTTTGTTAACTATCAGTATAAACAAACACGCCAAGAATGTGTTAAACAAGATAATTCATTGCGAGCCTTGGGCTAAAAGAAGGCAAAAACGGTATCGATGATCTTGGTAGCGCACTAGTCCTATTTACATTGCTGAAGTAAGCCTGTGCAATAATTTTAACTCATTTTGCAGATTAAAAAAAGTAAATAAACTTGGACCATTTCGTTTACAGAAAGTGAATCAATCTTCATGTTAAAAATGAAGTCCTGTGTCAGTCGATGACCCTCGTGTCACGAGTGTCGGAAATATGCCTTCGATTGTCATATTTGCGACAACACCAGGCTCCAGAAGATCTTTCGTTTTTGGCATTTAGCCACACCCTGCGTTTTTTACCTGTGCTGTTTTGCCTAGCACGAGGAAAGGCAGCCTGCTTCGATCCAAGGACTCCTTCCAAGCCTTCCCGAAGGCTGGGAGACAAAGGTCGGTATTTTAATACAAAAAAATGCTTAAAAGTCCAACCGTTACGGGAATAGTATTTAGCAAAGGGCTGATAGATTGTACGAGAGCACACTTCAGAGGACGAGCACCTCATGAGCTAAACACAATACTTATGAGTACTTTTTGGTAAACACTTTACAGGCATTTCCTGAGCAGTTGGAAATCACTCATTAAGAAGCGGAAATACCCCCTAATCATTTGAGAGATGGGAAGTGATTAGATCATTGCCACGCTGTACCACATCCCATGCCCTTTTTATTTATTGATTTACTCGTTTTAGCGAACCGTATTATCCAGCTTTCTTGGTGCCATTTGTATGAGAATTTCTTCACTTTAATTAAGATTTAAGATGTCACTTACGGGATTTTCTTCTAAGCCCTTCTTAGCTTCTTTCAAGCAGGAAAGATTTGCTTAGGCACTCGAAGCTGTATTCCATGTGTATCTGTTAGTTTAGCCCCCATATTCGTACTGTCAGGTCGATAGCGTTAGGAACAGCTGGGAGATTGATATATAGTGTGCTATTTTGCAAGTTAATTTTAGGACATTCTAGAAACATGTATATTTTAAAGAAGATTACCCAGTGTCTCTCTAGGGTATTTCCTTAGCCTTTGGCTATTTTTGACTGCACAAGAAAACGCACAGAAAATTCCTTTCAACACAATATTTGGCCTGTCAGTTAACAAGTTTTCACGAGTCAGTCTCGTTGAAAACTAAACATGCAAGGTACACGCTACAAACGTGACGTACAGTTCAAGATGGCTCTCTGCCTGAGAGCTACGTCCTCGGTTTTCTCAAGTTAGTTGCACAGATGTTTTAGGGACCGATCGTTCATTACGTCCCAGGGGGGCGGTCGATTTATAAAATTTATAAACGCTTAAAAAAGACCCCCTCTTTAATCTTTACTCCTAAAAAATACCCCCTCCCCCACCGTATATGTCTTAACCAAGAACTAGTCAGTCCCTACTTTTAAAAAATACCCCCCCTCCCACAAACTGCAGATCCTAAATTTCTATCCACTCCCCCATTAAAATTACCGCCCCCCATGGGACGTATTTAACGATCGGTCCCTTAAAGCTTTTCACGTACTTCAAACAGGCCCGTTGGCAATTTAGAAATATCAACTTTAAATTACTTCTTACTTAATACCCGTATTTATTCGGAGATTTTAATTTTTGTGGTCTGCCAGCGAACAAGATGAATTTTCCATGTGTTACCAATACTATGACACAAGAACTTGCCTAAAATGTTTTGCTTTCAAATAGATCAGAGATTGGATTAGGATAGATTAGTTGAAGTAGAAGTACAGTTTTATCTTGACATTGATAACTGACGGACGTTCGATCAACGTTATACGTGACAGTTGTAAGGGTTTTTACTTTGTTTTGCACGCGACCACATCATATATATAGTAGATTGAGTACATATAGGGGGAATATACATATAACATTAATATGTTCTTTTTTCGGGCATGGTGATTTTATTTAGGCCCAATGAAGGTCATTTCTGCCTGAGAGCAGTTTGAGTATTTGTTTTAGAAGATTCCGTAAACTTTTAACTGATCTTTTTTTATTTTTGAATCATAAAATCTTTAAGTAGCTAGTTTGCATACTGACGCAGTTTGACGCATGAAACCTCAGGGCTAATTTGCATAAAAATTAGCATGAATCATTTCTACAATGCGCGCGAATTTTATGTTGACGTCACTGCGAGCAATTAAATACCACTTAGTGGTATGTTAGACGTATTAACTTTTTGCGCAACGGCGTATCGCGAAAAATCGTCGCGTGTAACATCAGCTTAATGCCCTCGTTCTTTGTTTTCCTGACTTTCACAGTGGTTTTCTACATAGAATTTGTTAGTGATTTAAGACTTCTAAATCCTTGATAATTTTATTATTCCGTGAAAATTTTATCTATTCGTTTGTTCGTTCGTTCGCTCATATATTATCCGTTTATCATTTTATACTTTGAAGGATCATCAAACTGTCGTTGTATTAGTCTATTACTAATAATCAATTGATATCTCTCTACTACAGCACCACCTTACCTCCTCCATCGCAGTAACCTAAAAGCCACCTTCATTGCTTGGCCTGCATCTCACAGCATCAAACTCAAGTGTAAAGCCAATGGGTCAACCCCCCTTCACTTTCAATGGCTAAAAGATGGAAAACCAATCAAGCCAAGAAGACTACAGCCATTTTTAAAGACAAACCAATGGTTCCTGCGAATAAGATATCTCATCCCATCTGACGTTGGAGATTACACATGTATAGTATGGAATCAATATGGAGTAGTTAATCATACTTACAGTCTCTACGTTGTTTGTAAGTCATTAGAACAATATATTTTAGCTAATAAAAACAGATGTCGTATGAGTGACAAACGATGATGCGGCTAATGTCGTAGCCGTACCTTTACCGTAACCGTATCTATACGATGGGATTGGATGATTAGCACGCCGAAAGCAATTGAAAACCATTTCAATATTACGGCATACCGTATTCCCTACTTATGGGTCTAAAATTACAGACCCATGTATTGACAAAATTTTAAATGTTTCTAAACTCATAGGTGAAGAATTCGTGTCCTCTAGAGCGTTTCAACCCTCTCTCTCCACTGTAGTTGCCTCGGTAGCTCAGTTGGTAGAGCACCTGTCATGAAATCGGGGTGTCGTGGGTTCGAGTCCCGCTCGAGGCATTGGATTTTTTCACCGTGCATTTGTTCTGTATAATTGTTGCAGTATATCAGAAGTGACTTCTCTGATGATGAACATATAGTTTCTAAACTCAGTTATAAAGTTATTCAAATTTCCTTTATCCTGTTTTTGATAAATTTTGATGCATTTTTAAGCATTACTAACTGCTTTTGCGAACTCACCAAACAAATGTTGGTCATAATAGCATACATTTCTTCTACTGGTTACCCCCCCCCCCCCAAGGTGCAAAGCATTATGGTTATGGGAAAGTAGAGAATAAGGTACGCACTGTAGGACAGTACCTTCAGTTTCACACTCATAAGAAAACCGCTCCAAGGACTCTCTGCATAGTGTACTAATCATTTGCAGATAACTCCTAAACGCCAATTAACACGGTAGGATTTTCAGTTATAACTGTCCCATACAATCTACTTACGCCACATCCACAGCACGATTTCAGCTTCATGTAAATCGACCCTACAACTTCCTTATTACGACTGTACCTGCACGACACACACAAAAAAAATTGTAGCATTAAAAAACATTTTAAAACCTTACGACGATCGTAAGCATGTAAGCAGATTACATGCCACAGTTGCATGCCACAGTTGTAAAATAAAATCGCGTGAAAACAAAGGATATTTTTTAACATGGTTACAATCTATAACGCGCTCTGATTGGTTTATTGACGCGCGCGGGTGCATCCATCACCCCATTGTCGCACAAGTTATCGACATAGCGCGCGTAAAATTCAGGAAATTAAATTTCTTTGTTACAAAATTTGCAGTGGTTATGTTATAAAATAAATGGTCAATATTCAGCTGTTCGTCCATTGAGTTATGAACATTCAGTAAGTCACTAATCGCTCTTGAAACTAGAGTTGCACTAGGATACGCATCGCGGGACTCTGAGGCCTCTTCACACGAGTGAGTTTTCGGCTGCGATTTTACCACAATGCAAAATCGCAGCAAGCCCACAATGATTTTTAAACATGTTCAAAACTCCTGCGACTTCGCGGCGGCTGTTCACACGCGTGTGATTTTGCATTGCGGTAAAATCGCAACAAGCCAACAGTGATTTCTAAACATGTTCAAAACTCCTGCGACTTCGCGGCGGCTGTTCACACGCGCGTGATTTTGCATTGCGGTAAAGTCGCTGTGGAATTACCGCAAAAAACCGCACCACAAAATCGGTAGCAAAAATCGCGTGTGTGAAGGGCCATACTTCTATCGCAGCCTCAGACGTGCACCTTTAATTCAATGGATGCATGCTGACTGCTAGCCATTTCTAGAGTAGCCATTTCTAGAGTAGCCATTTCTTGGGTTAAATTAAGCCATTGTTTTGATGCGTTATTGTGATGCTAAGGGTAACCCACAACCGTCTGAACAAAGACTGTGATTGGATGAACAAACAAAGGAATAATAGAGCAAGAAAATAGAATCAGCCATGTATAACAAGGACAATGTTTAATCATGTCTTTGTTTTGCATGGTTCGTTTTGTCTTGCTCTATTATTCTCTTGTTTCTTCATCCAATCACAGTAGTGGTGGACTACCCGATGCTAAGGGATCTAACTTTATATTATTAGTACATTCATGCAAAAGTTCTATCAAAGAAAAATTTCTGATAAAAGACTTGGGTGTTCTTTCCCCTAACTGTTGAAGGAAATGTTTATAAACAAGAGTGTTGGGACACAATGGTTTTCAAATTGAGGCAGAGGGGAAAATTTTAAAATTTGAGGAAACTTACGGTAACGTGACTCCGAAATGGCCATCCTTCAAATCAAACGCATGGAAAGTCGCATACTTATGACTGTTTGTGTTTGTTAATGCTTTTGATAAATTCAACAGCAAGGCCTCGTAGTCGACCTCTTCTCAGATGTGGCTTCCCCAAGAACACTACAACCAAAACACACAGGAACACATCACTCCAGTGCATAGTAGTTGCAAGTAGTAGCCTTCCAGACTTTCGGTGGCTCAGATGGAATACACCACCAAAACATTACCAAAAGAACTTAGATTTCGTTAACGGAAACTTCACAGAAATCAATCCAGTCCATTACAAGACGTTAGACGTAGGGAAAGGAAAATATGGGGTGGAATTACGATTGACGGATGTGACAGAGAAAGACTTTGGATTCTACACGTGTGTGGCGAGTAATCATTTAGGAAAAGATTATAGAAGCGCGTTCTTGATAAAAGAAAAAGAGATTAAGAATCAACATGATAGTAAGTTTCTTTGGCATTAATTATATACTGCATGATTACAGGGTCGACTCTCTCTATTTTTTTTTTTTTTTTTTTTTTTTGCGTCCAACGGGTCCCGACCCTCCCCTCCCTTCCTCCCGCCATTTCAACCCTTTCCCCTTTTTATTCATTGTGCTAATAACGACAAAAATGACGTTCCCTTAGTATGAGTGGGTTTTGAACCCCTCCTTTCAAAAATCCTTTATTCGTCCTTGCCTCAAATAGTAGGGTCTTATAGCGATTTTCTTGATGTTGCAAGATAGCAGAAATGAATGAATGAATGAATGAATGAATGAATGAATGAATGAATGAATGAATGAATGAATGAATGAATGAATGAA
>JANTNT010078544.1:0-11563 GCA_024752375.1 Entacmaea quadricolor | reverse complement strand
ATCTATTGTATTATGTGTTATTCATTGTATTTGTATGCATATATTACATCAACTGCTTGCTATGTAGGCTCTCCCATGACATACTTGGAAAGAAAAAAAGGATGGGGTGTCACATAAGGTATGTTAGGGAAGTTATGCCCATATGTGTTGTTGAAGATGCGAGGCGAAAATGGCCAAATCCTCCTCACATTCCATATACGGGACACAGACGTGTATAAGTTTTTTTGTCATATTTTTCTGCAAAGAATGCGCGAGGTAATATGCACAAGAATGCACAAAATATAAGACCATATTATGGAAGTAACTTTAAATTGGCTTTTCCCGTTTTTTCCAATAAAATTAAGCACCTAATAAGGCTGAGTGTTTTTACTCGTCACTGGCACTATGGCTCGCCTAAAGGCTCGCCATGACTCGTAAAAATACACAACCATATTAGGTTCTTAACCAACTAATAACCTAAATTTAATATAAAATGCACTGTCTTATACAACAAGAATAGAAGTATGCAGAGGTAAACAAATATTGCAGAATAATCCTTAGTAAAAATAAATAGTTTATTAATATTTTACTTTTTCACCCTGTAAACACAAAACAATGTATACAATTTATAGAAAGGAAACAATGTAATTCAGTTGTATAAGTCTGTGAAAGAAATAAACAAGATGATTAACAATCAAATGAATTTGTTGTAAAATACTCACCTGAACAACACTTCATGGACATTAGAACGCTTGCACCAAAACAGTGAATTTTAAAGTACTATAAGTGCTAAATAGTACTAATTAAACAATAGCATGCTAATACTAATTCTTGTTCCTAAATTTAGTATGAACACTCTAGCACTTACCAAACTTTATAGTTTATATACAAATGTGTTTGATTGTGTATAATTTACATAACTTGTAATTTTTTTGCATGCCAATTGGCTGAAGTCATAATTGATAAGAGGACAAATATGATAAATTGATTACATTTTGAGTTTGGATCATGGATCATTTCAAGAAATCATTTATGTTTTATCAAGCCAATTTGCTAGATACACCATGCTGAGTAGGCCCAATACTAGAAGTCGTCAAAGACCTCAGTGCAGTCTTCTTCTGTCATTACGTGTTTCAAGGCTCATAATTTACCTATTATGCTTCCTTACATGTTTGGTAAGGGGACCGATGGGTAGAAAGTACACTCATTTAGTACATAACATTGTACTATTCACTTTTGTAAATTGGGGGGCTCCTAAAAGAGCCATTATATATACAGGGGACAACAAACAGAAAGGCCCCTACAAGAGTCCTCAAACCTAAAGCATTCCATTTAATGAACAAAATTTGGCAAACTTTTTTTCTGCTTGTTTGTAGCTTATGTGTGTTTTGTCTGTGTTGCAAGCATATTGATAGTTCTTGACGGAAAAAACATCTCTGTTGACAGTTTTATTCTAAGGAAGAAAATTAAGGAAAAATTTCTATCACAAAAAAATGTTTTTTTACATCTAGGTAAAGTTCAAAACTCAAATGTTGTTTATACAAAACATACCCAGTCAAGAACTTCAAGTGGATTCTTGTTGCATATGTACGTCATCTCCAAAGTTGATTCGTTTGGGGGCATAAATTAACAAGGGGGAATGAAAAGACTCAATCCAATAATTATCACGACACTAAAAAGAAATAAAACATTTATTGTCAACGATTAGTTGGAAATATAGTCTGTAAAATCAAATATGAAGCATATAGCTTCAGTCTTGGAAATCCCATTCAAAAATTCATGAATACTTAATGAGAACAAAAAAAAAAATCGGTCCCGCGTTGAGTACATTGTCAGATATAAGGATTACTTACATCACCACCTTTATCAATGTATGCTTTTCCCGTTCTCTTTTTTTTTTTTTTTTTTTTTTTTTTTTTTTCAAAGATGATTTTATGTAATCCTCATGGACTGACTGGATTGCAGCAGTGAATCCCATTGTATTGAAAACTAAAAAACAGCAACAATGAATTATTTAAAATTAAAACAGGGTTTAGAAATGAATGAGAATTCTTTTGTGAACTGTATGCATGTTGAATCATAAATAATCAAACAAAAAATAAGTATCTAAAAAACATATTATTGATCATAATAAAATAAAATAGAGTGGTTTTCATTAACCCGTGAAACAAAGTGTACTAATTAAAGTGTAATAGTCAAATAGACACAAAAGAAAACAATAGAATTAGAGTGTGATAAAGTGTAATAAACTAAAGTTTATTTCACGGGTTAATGAAAACCACTCTAAAATAAAATAAATATAAGGAAAACAAAATGAACATAAGAAAATCAAATTAAAATAAACTTGTCTTGTGATGATTTAAATTTTATTGGTCAAAGTGCTGGGATAGCTGCAAAATAAGGTACAAAATATAATAGATTATAACTATATATGTATAAGTATAGATATGCAATCACTACTATTATAATATAAGCTTAACTGGTAGCAATAAAATAAAATTGCACTATTCAGCTGACGGACAGATCATCAAATACTGAGTGTACCTGTATGTAGATATGTGTGCTCAACTGAGCCAAGAGATGCATGCCGCTTGAGTGAAACTTCTAAATTGGGTTAAAAACCAGAGCTCATGAATCCATGAATTACTCTAAACAATAAAGGGACATTGTACACACTAATACTACTTGATTACGTAAAAAATATCTTGTATGACGATTATTCTAAAAATGGCACAAGAAAAACATAAAGTGTTCACCTAAGGTTTGCGACGTATTTTGATTGCAGAACTGCCGAACCAGACCGTTTCTTGATCTTTATTACATTTGATGGATACTCGTCCACAGTGCCCTCTTCTTTCCATATCACAGCTGTCAAGAAGTAGAAAACCACCACAAACAGAACAGCATCCTTTCGACTCCATCAAGCCCTTCACCAGGCTACGAACTGTAGCTAATCGCATGCGATAAATTACTTCAGTCATCGTCGTCCAGAGCTGTGTGGATTTCCACTTTCGACGGCTGATCAAAGGAAGAAGGAGGCGGAGCAAAGACAGGAACCCAGGTTTTATTACTTCCTCCATTTTCGCCGATGCCAGCTGCAGTATCACAGCCACTCCGATGATGAGAATCATAATAATCAATCAATTTTTTCAACCAAGTTGAATTGTTCGCTACTCCTAAAGACTTTTTAGACGCTGAAAGTTTTTCGCGAAGTAGCGAAAGTTTCTCTTCGCTGTCTTCAAACTGGAGTGTAAATCTGGTTCGTTTTCTGCTTTCTTTCGCAGCCATTTTCAAACCAGCAGAGACAGCACAAAAATGTAGCAAATGGCAAAGCTGCCAATATTTTTCTGCGCAAAAACATTGAACAAAAAGCGGAAAAAGTGGGCAAACTTTCACCAAATCTAGCCGTACACGAAGTGCGCTTTGTTTTCATTTTAAGGAAAGAGATTATTTCGATCTTTTTCGTTTACAACTTCAATACACTAAGCTCATTTCAATTTCTTCTCGATTTTGAAATGTTTTTATTAAAAATAAGAATGTTTATTGTTATATCTAATCTCTGATAAGTATTTTTCTTGATCCCTATACCTGTGCCCGTCATCGTCCGCCATTTTCAAATGTACAATTTAAATTTGAAATCGCAGTTCTGACGTGAAAGGGGGCGGAGCCTCCCCTTTTGTACCGGAAGTACCGGATCACTTGATCCAACAACTCCAGCCACTCACCTGCTTCCGATGAGACCTCCCCTCTCGTCCAAAAAATTGTTTGTATACTACTAGTATTTGATTGAATTTTCTGTAAACAAATACAATTGATCTTTGTTTTCTGCTATTTTTAAACATGAAATATTTCTTTAGATTAACTCAGTCTTGACGTCACTAATTAAAAATTAACATTTTGACGCATAAACTCGATGTGTACCTGCTGCAAATGGTCTGCTTAACGGGGGCAGCACTTAATATAGCTACAAGCCAACAAAGCTGAGGCCCTTAATTCCTGATCGAATTGGAATTTAGAAATGTTGATTTTTGCACCGGAGAACCAGGAGAAAAACCCTCAAAGAAAGGAAGAGAACCAAAAAACTCTACTCACATATGACCTTAAGTCCAGGAATCGAACATGCTTCCCATGTTGGTTTGCATAGACTTAACAATCAACATACTACATGCGTGAGACAAACAAACAAAAACAAAACACGTTTGAGTCTAACTGCTTTTATTTAAATCATAAATAGAAGCTTCCATTCAACCAGAATTTCATAGACTGATTGCAAAACGTATGCAGGGTACGTGATAAGCCTCATTCTTTGCTGGTAACAAAAGATCGCTTGGATGATTCTATTGTTTTATTTTCTATCATATAACTTGCACCTGATTAATTGCCCTTTGCATTTGATATATTATTTTCTATTATAGTACCGGGTTAAAATGTGTGTAGCTTGTGAACTCTTCGTTTGCACGTTACGTCTTTGCGGCCATGTTGGATGACGTTAACAAAAGATTTCTTATTAGCTTCTTTTGTTCGTGGTACCAACATGACCGCCATGTCTTTGTCTTGTGATTCCCTTGGGAATGATTGCAAACCATCAACTCGTTATATAAAGAAGAATGGAAAATAAACGCATTATTTATGATCTCACTTTGTTCCCATTAATATAAAGGCGAACCTCCACGTGACCCAAGACGTGGATTTCTTCCACCAAATAACGGCACTACAGGTCAAGGTTACGTGACATTTAGTGTTCGTGTCAAAAGTGGTGTAAGACCGCTGACCAGGATAGATGCTAAGGCAAGCATCATATTTGACCACAACGAGCCTATTGAAACACCACCAATATTCAACACGGTAAGATAAGTTTTATTAGGTATTGTTAAAAAATACAAGTGTTTTGTATTGCAGGAACTTGTGGTGTAAGAAAATCCGGGGCCATGCGGAAGCTTGATCTTCCGAAATTGATAGCTGAGTCATTGTCTGCAATATCCATCTTGGCTCATAATAATTTATCTCTAAGTGTATTATCCCTTCTCTCTCTCTCTCTCTCTCTCTCTCTCTCTAATAATAATAATAATAATAATAATCAACTTTATTTTCTGAGTGTAACACTTGAAAGTAGCCTGATAAACTTGTGGTCCTCAACTAACTAAGCGAAGGATAATTACAAATATATATAAAAAAGTAGACTTAAATTAATAAAACTATAAAATACGAAATAGAGAATAGAAAATATAAAATATGAAATATAACAAACCTAAGATATAATAAAATGGTCAATATTATCATAAGAATTTAAAAAGTAATTATATAATAACTTCTTCAGAATTTTTAAACTAGGGCCATTCTTAATATAGTTAGGGAGTGAATTCAAAACCTAATTGCTGACACCTGAAAAGTCCTAGCACCTTCAGTTTCTCTTTTATATCTAGGGCAAATTAAATTTATAGACCCATATCTACTTTGTCTTTCGCTACAACGTACATTAACATTACGCTTAAGTAATTCTGACATGTACTCGGGACAATCCCCGTTTAAGCGCTGATTTTAATCTTGCCACCTAGCTTGATTAGCTCCATATAGTTATATCTAGGTGACTAATACCTTATATTTGGGTTATTTAATTTATTCTATTTTATTTGTATTCTAATTGTATTGAAATTAAAACTTGACTTTACTTGACTTGAGTCATTTTTGGTAGGGACCAATTACGTTTTAACAGGAGGGGGTTGGTGGTGTTTTAGAGCAACTTTGAAGCCAAATATCACAAAACCACCAATTTCACCCCTAGCTCCCGATACAAAAATAACGGTATCTTAGCAGTTTCTATCTTCCATACTGGGATTTACTTTACATTGATTCGCAATGTTACAGATCGATAACTCACAGCCTAGTTCTAACCTGACCGTAATACAAGACGTTCTAAAGAAAGGTTCTCTAGCAGTGACAATAAACAAAGAAGACATCGGTACAGGTGTACAGTCGGTGGATATTTACTACCAGGAACAAACAAGTATGACTACTACAATTTGTTTTCTGGCACTTCAAATTCTTCTTAATAAATGGTTCACGCTTATCGTGAAATGGATGCACGCCAGAGATTGCTACATGAGAGAGCCACATGAGACGTAGCCGAGTGTGACTTTAGTTTCTTGAGTATTAAGCAACCTCCTAGGTGCATCCATTTCAGGATAGATGTATACTTTAAGTGAAAACCATTTCTTTAATGACATTGCAATTTTTCGCGGAAAGAGAAAAATGGCGCGAGCGTACAGAGCATTAGAGAAATTGATTCGCGGTTAATTAGCCAATCAGAGCGCGCGTTATATTGTTGCTATGTTATAAAGGCTCATATCAGCAGCACGGCTTTTGCTCCTGATTTCCGTTGTTCCCTGTCTGTTTAACATTTTGCATTTAATCATAATTATTTTAGGTAGTTTGAGAGTCAACAATGATTCAAGCTTTAAACAACTTCTAAGTGACGTCACCAAAGATACAGTTATCCTCCCACTGGCTCCGGGAAAGTCCTATAAACTTGTTACTTCATCTGTTGATCACGTGGGCAACAAACAAGAGATACAGTTAAGGAAGTCGATATTTGTTGACTTCCCTGAGATTCATGGTAAGTTGTCCTATATCGTTTAATTTAAGAGGTGCAATACGGCCGACACGATGCCTCGTAGAACTTTAGATAAGTTTGAGAGGAAAACCAGGCACAAAGTCGACGTCTTTGGAAGTAATAATAAAACTGTGAAGCGTGCGCAAATTGTCTCAGTCCTCTGAAATTGAATAGACGCTGAAGGTAGGATCTGAATCTAATCTAGTTTGCTCTAAAAGCATGCATCGAAGCAAAGGAAAAGTTAAGCTGTTAGCATCTACCAACTATTTTTCCTTGGACAAAATACCAAAAATAATAGAAATTATTCGACAACCACCTGAGCTGAGAGGACAGCCTTCCGTCAAAAGAAAAATAATAAACTAAAATTAGAAGACAAACGAACAGGCAGCACGTCGAATTCCCCGATAACAACGTTGAAAACTACACACGTAGACCCTCAAAAAGCTTTTGAAACAATACTTTCTGGTCAAGATATTGACAGAAGGCTTGAAATAGAAAAGTAATTACTGGCTAATAGAGAAGAAAACGAAATGCTTCCGTCAAATTCGATGCGTGCCGATCAAACTCGAGTAAACTTCCCCTAGTATACCTTTAGAGTTTCGTTCCTCAGAATGTGCTTATAGACCTTCTTCTGTCCTGCTTTCTTCAATGATCTACAAAAATGAAGGCCCAAGGAACGCAACAATTATAAAGATAAGGCATCTTTCTTCACTTTGTACCCACCAAAAGCACAACATAGTCGCTTTGTAAATCTTCTAGTTCTGTCCTTCCAAACAATTCATGCATGCTTTGTGGTTCTAGCTTGAACCCAGTACCCTGCTTTAACCTGGTGCCCTACCTTTCTCCTCTTCAAAATCCGGAGACCTGGACTGAATATTGAATGGACTGGCATTGAATTGAATTTGTCATTGAATTGAATGGACTGGCATTAAATTGAATGGACTGGCATTAAATTGAATGAACTGGCATTGAATTGAATGAACTGGCATTGAATTGAATGGACTGACATTGAATTGAATGAATAATTGAATATTGAAATGGAAGTTAAATTTTTCAAAAATGTATTGAATTGGATAGAATGCATTAAATCAATGAGAGTTTTGATTTGAAAATCAAATTTTGAATACTGCTACATTCGGGCTTGCCATATCGCTCGTACAATCATCACGGACTATATGTCCTTAATATTTTATAATAACCTTTAGATACCTTATTTCAAATAATCATGTTTAAACCTTTTTATTTCTGGACTTTTCATAGTCTGTCTTTCATAGTCTGTCTTTGGTAAAATGCAGAAATGAAGAGTAGAATAATTAAAACCAAGACAGGCAACTAGTAACCACCAAACTTTTAACATAAGACGTTTCACCTATTTACAAAATTCAGTTCAATGCAACACATAACTATGCCACGTGACTGTCTAACTTTATTCATCCCTCAAATAATACTCTTCCATGCATCAGAAGTCCGTTACGGTTTACTATTACATATTTTTATAACGATACTGAGCTGAGTAAAAACTATTTTTTCTGCCCTCAGGTTCCTGTTCACATCTCGGCAACTGTTCTAATCGTGGTAACTGTTCCATATTTAGCGTGTGTGTCTGCGAAGAAGGTTTCTATGGTATTAACTGTTCACAAGGTACACAACCTCTTGTGTTTAAAAATTTCCAATAATATTTCAAAACACAATATTTACGTGGCATCTCTTCCTCTTCTCCCACGTTATGAATGATGACACCTCATTTGTTTCGTTTCAGATAAGCCTCCTCTTGAGCCCCCAGTAATCGAGGCATCATCCAGCGGTGGTATAGAGGATACGCCCATTCCTGTGTTCCTATCTGCTCGTGTGTTTGGCAATAATTCAACAGATGACATAACCCTTTCCATTACCATATATGGTTTACCGGATTCGGTTCTATTCAGTCGAGGTATGCGCAATAAAGATCAAGTGACGTTAGGAAAACAACAGTTTGGTGACTTGATCATTACACCAACGAAAGACTTTTCAGGGAATTTAACTTTTAACATAATGGCAGAGGAAGTAAGAGGTCACGAAAAGCTGGTAACAAAATCTTCGTTAACCATTATTGTAAAAGCTAAGGCAGATGTACCAACCCTTATCACCGAAGAGGCGTGCGCTAATGCAACAGGAGTTATCCCACTGTCCATAAAAAGTTGGCTCAATGATAAAGATGGTTCAGAGAAGTTAACCATAGCATTGTCATGGTTACCTGAAGGTTACCAGCTTAGTGGTGCAGGAAGACAAGAGAATGGAACGTACCTCTTGAAAACCGATTCTCTTAACGGATTAGTCGCTCGATACGAAGGAGTGTTTGAACCATTTGTTTTGAAAGTTGTGGCAACGTCTGAAGAGAAATCCAACAGAGACAGAGCGACAGTCATGAGCATAATTAATGTTACAAGATGTTTTCTCAAATGTAAGAATGGTATAATCAAATGGTTTGATTATGGGTGGGAAACGATATTACGAACTTATAACCATATTGTGGCCATACCGTATTTTACCGTAACCGTCACGCGCTGTGATTGGAAGAGTCGCACAAAAACAATGGGAAGCCATTTCAATGTTACGGCATGTCGTACCGTGTACGTGCTGTAGGTCAGTACAGTACGTTTCCCACTCAAACGAAAACCAACAATTGACAATTTAATTTGTGACGTATGTATAGTTATGATTGTTATTTAAAATGCCAACCAAAAATCAATTGGCAAATTAGTTTTTCAAAACAACGTCTATAAAAAGTGGGACTTCTTAAACGAACTGGATTTTTTGTGTTCTATACCTAGTCACGTGTGAAGAGGTCAAGAATTGTTCAGGTCATGGGATCTGTGTCGGGAAAGATGAGTGCAACTGTGAAACTGGATACTACGGACGGGATTGTGCCGAAGGTAAATATCAAGATCTTCTGCATTTCTAGTTGAGAGCTTAGAAAGCAGTGTGGCTTGGTTGGTTAGTGCACCACTTGCTAAGCAAGGGGTCTGTAGTTCGATCAGTCAGTGACCTCACACACTTCTTGCTACTTCTCTCTAATCCTTAAACCGTCGGCTCTAAATATTTCTTGATTTAAGTGATGCGCCTTTAAGTTATGAAGGTTTTCCAGTATGTTAATTACACGACGTCAGGGAAGGCATTTGAGCGTATTTGTTTTAATTAGTACTACTAAATGCTGGCAATTGTAAGAGAACAAATTTTTAAAAAAATCTTTATGTAAACCATGAGTAAAATAAACATACTTTTTGAATGATATTTGTGTGAACCAGTTCAATTTTGTATATTTAATGAAATGAAACCTTCCCTGACGTCACGTCATAAAACTTCACAACTTAATAGTAAAGACGCATCACTCAAATTAAGAAATATTTTACCATTCCACTATTTACTTCATGTAGAATCAGTACTGAAAGTATTGTTTCAGGGGTGAGGTGCACTTTAACCTTTACCTTTGATATTATCCAATTATACTAATTCTGCTATAATAACTGTCATGAAATTATTCCTCAGAGTCTGATGTGAATAAGAGTCCTGGTAAGACAAAAACCCTGGCTGCCATCGTAGGAGGACCCATAGGTGCTTTAATATTTCTGATGTTAGCTGCACCCATAGCTGTCAAGCTTGTTCGTTATTGTAAGAAAACAACTGTCAGCGATGGTGAGTTGAGAATAAAGATAAAGATAACGATAGATCAAAAGAAGTCAAAATAGACTTTATGAAATATCAATCCTGTAATTTTGAAAAAACGGGAATAATATACGTAAAAACCTTTTCATGTAAACGTCCTTTTTTATGGTTCTTGGTTATCATATTGTTTTCTGGATCTGTCTTGAAACATATCGTGGCTTGAACTTGACTGAACATTTCAAATTAACATGACACTGAACTTTCTGAACAAAAGCAAAAAATTACTAAACATTAATCAAATTTCTTAAAATCCTGTCAGTCGTTTTAAAGTTGATAAAATACTTCTAGATCGACAAATCTTTGAAATTTAACTCTTTTGTACACAATGAAACAAAAGACTTCTTGAATCGAGTGAACAAAGAGTACCGTGACCATGAATATGTGAAATTTGTGATAAAGTCCACTTTTGCTTTAGCTTCATGATCAGAATTTTCAATCATGTATCGGAATAAATACCTCAATGATTTTCTTCACTTGGATTTGATCTAATTTCTTCTCTCAAATTTTCCAAATATTTCTTTTGGTTATATAAAATGAAAATATTTTTCAAAATTCTTAATTTTACCAGCTGAGTTGATCGCATTCCCCAAAAGGAATTATGGGTCAACTATTTTGGTTAGTTACTCAGTTGGTAGAGATGAACTTGATACATTTTAAATTATTTAATTGTGCGCTCAGACAAGGCCACACCATAGCTATCGATGTCGAATAGAGAATAGCTAAACATCGATTATATATATATATATATATAAGCAAAATATAATAGAATAATCGGATGAACATCGAGGAAGCAGTTGACATTTGCCTTAAACATTAAAATTCCTGTTTTCAAAATCAGCATGTTCAAAATCAGTATGTTCAATGTCGTGGTACCGCTATGGGACCTAATAACGCCTGTAGTTATGCTGATTTAGCTATGGGCGTGATTGACGATTTAGCAAGATCTCATCCCTTTATTAAACCTTATTTATGGTGGCGTTATAAGGATGACATTTTTGATTTATGGACCAAGTGGTGGCGTTATAGGGATGGTATTTTTGATTTATGGATTACTAGAGTTTACTGATTTTTTTTAAGTCTTTACATCCTACAATTTAGTACTGTTTAAAACCCGATAAAACAAGATCTGCGAGTTTATTGAACTGCTTCAAACATGATACCTGTAGAAGTTCAATAGTTTTATAATAATTTGATGGAGAGTTAAATTATAGCAAAATTACAGTTGGTTGAAAAGTTTACGTCACTGCGCATGCGCATTAGGAACAAAAATGT
>JANTNT010078433.1:0-11566 GCA_024752375.1 Entacmaea quadricolor | reverse complement strand
CCCCCTCACTACGCCACTGTTACTAACCTATGTTTTGATAGGTTTTGGCCTGAAATATTTATTTATTTAAAGTTCCTTTCTTGTTTACGTTCATATTTGTGTTTTAGCCACTTGCATTTTCACGTGCAGAACTTGCAAAATTGTTTCTGATTGGCTGTTAGACAAGAAACGTTCCTAAAATATTTTTGGTGCCCATGGTTTTTCGATTTGCACTGTAATTTATAATTGTTGTTGTCAAAAAAGAACGCAAAATATATATATAAGCATAACGGTTTTTCTATGATTAAAAATTATGAAAAATTTCCTAAATTTTCTGAAAAGTCTGATTTGAATTTGTTGTATCCGAAAACCAAAAAGTGAAGGAAAAAAGGTATTGTCCCGTCAAAATTTGAGTGTCGGTATTGCCCTCTTGAAGTTCAAAACACCAATGGTCCCTATAATTTTCAACGTCGTCATGGAAACTCAGCGGTATTTGTGTGCGCCCGCCCCCGTGCGCTAGTATGAAACGTTTATTAGAAGGCAGTCAGTCACCTTAAACTGTTAACGCCATTTTTTTCTGATAACAGCTACGATCTCTACTGCCGGTAGCACGTACACAGCAAGCTCAGAAGGAAGCAGAGATACACCAGCAATCAATGGTAAAATAACTTCACAGGACGGTAAGTGCTGGGCCCCCTGAAATGTCAGTGTAACAAGGCAGTTTCGGGGGAGGGAGGGAACTGCCGTAAAAAAGGTATGGGGGATAATCGTTGGAAATTTTCAAAAATACTGAAAAGATACCGGAAGTGGTAGTTTATGGACGTGGCTTACAGATTAAAAAATCTTTTTTGACAGTATATAAAATAGACAAGATACTACGCACGCTCTGATTGGCTAACAACCGTGTTAAAATGAGACTATATAAACACAGGCAGAGTTTCTGTCTCGTCTATCTAATATAAAACAAATAGAAAATGTTTCCCAGTGTGAACATAGTTGGTTGAGCGTTTGTCTGTTGTGCGGGAGGTCGGGGTTCGAATCCCGGCCCGACCAACACTCAGGGTCTTAAAATTACACTAGGCAATTTTCCTTGCAACTTGTCTGGCAATTTTGTTGCGAGACAAGTTACAAGAGACATTGCCTAGTGTAATATACCAAAAGTGTCTCGCAATTTTGTTGCCACAACCGTTGCGAGAAGTAGAATAGAGTTCTACTTTTCGCAACAAAATTGCGAGACATTGCCTAGTTATTTTGTTTTGGCTGATGACTGATTAACATAAAAATAAATAAGGTGAGACAAGTTTTATAATTTGTATTCAAACGAACAGCACTCATATAGTAAAAGCAAAGAAGTGGAAAATCTGGACCCCGTTTTGAAAAATCCTGGATCCGCCACTGCAAGTTTTATTTCTAATTTCCATTTTAATGGAATATTGTTGATGTTGTGTCTGTTTAGCAACACTGGTTACCAGTGGTTGGAGCCCATCACTGTTAGACAAGAACCCTTACCTTCAGATTGACACAGGTCAGACTCGTGACATCCATTCTGTGGTAGTTCAGGGAACTGGGAAATCAAGCGAGACCAACTACGTCACAACCTTTTCTATCTTGAAAAGTAAAAGCTGCAAGTATTTTCAACCGATTTTGGAGGGTTCTTCCAAAAAGGTTTGTAATTGCTCGAGCAGATATTTACAGCTGCCTTGACGGGTTACCCTTCACGGATTTGCAACGTCTCATCTGATTCGTTCTCCTAAACAATAGCTGTAATCAGATAACAGGTTGCAAATCCGTGAAGGTTCCTGGGGAAAAACCCTCGAAGCAAGGGACAAAACAAACGGAAAACACTACTCATATATGTCGCCGAGCCGGGATCAATCCCGGGTCAAACTGGGGGGTTGGGGGGGTGAGCGCTCACACCGCTGCGCCACCAAATGCTTGCCATTTCTCCAGTATCGAACATTATGAAATAATTACAGTGTAGCGCGCGCTTTGATTGGTCGAGACGCGTGCTATAAATCAACACACAGCACGGTAGCACGGACAACTTTGATTTGTATTTTATAAGAGAAATAGAATAGCTTATCCGCTGTGCTGTGTGCAGATTTAAAGCACATGGGAATTTATCAGAACACTCACGAAGTTATGAGAAGCACTCCTTTTCGCGTCGTGCTTAATTCTCAACACTTCGCTCGTGTTCTGATAAATCCCCGCGCGCTTTAAATCAGCACACAGCATGCGCACTGACTTTTTAACTCTTAAAAATGCACGATGACCGCCCTTTTTTATTTTCTCATTTTGATGAACTACTAAAAATGAGTTAGTTTTTCGTACTGAAACGTGGCATTTTTCGCCCAATTTTGACTCACTAAAACCCAAAAAATGCAACAATTTTGTTCGAGACAGCAAGTTATTTTTGCTGAAAAAAAATTGTTTTGAATGGTGTCTAAATAACGTTTTTAAAACAGATGAATATTCAGAGCAGCATTCTGGTACCTTTTTTACTACATTCGGTGAATTTTTTCGGAAAATCAATTGTCGTTCTGTTTTCTTTGTGGTTCGTGACTGTGGATAAGTAAAATGAAAACTGGCCAAAAGATATAGCTCGAAATTTAACGGTGACATATTGTTTTGGGGTTTATTCTAAGCATTTCGTGATGGTTTATCAGCATGCTAAATCCTCACGAGTTTTCCTTTATTGTGTATTTTCCCAACCTTAAGCTACCTAGTGAAATAAATGCTGGTGGTTTGGGAGTATGATGGCTGACTGAATCTCTTCAACTTTCAGATTTTCAATGGCAATGTTGATTCTACTGCAATGGTTACTGTTGCAATGCCCGCTGGATTGGAAGCCCGTTGCCTTCGTATCGAGCCGATTGGTTTTGCTGGAAAAATTGCTTTGAAAGCAAAGATACTCGGAACAAGGAAAGGTAATTTATGTTCAATCTATTTTATTTTATTTTATTTTATTTCATTTTATTTTTATTATTTTCAACTTGCTCAAATTTCTCTGACTTATGAGTCATGATTTAGGATGTCTATTCTTCGTTCTATTCATCCATCGAACAATAGAACAATAGCATAAACAACAGAGAACAATACAGGCCGTAGGTGTTGATTACCCTAAAACATGACGTGTCTAAAATATACTGCCCGTAAAGTCCTCCATTGATTTGTTGTTGTTGTTGTTGTTGTTGTTGTTGATGATGTTGCTGTTGCTGTTGTTGTTGTTGTTGTTGTTGCTGCTGCTGTTGTTGTTGTTGTTGATGATGTTGCTGTTGTTGTTGATGATGTTGTTGTTGTTGTTGCTGTTGTTGTTGTTGTTGATGATGTTGCTGTTGTTGTTGCTGTTGTTGTTGTTGTTGCTGTTGTTGTTGTTGTTGTTGTTGTTGTTGATGATGTTGCTGTTGCTGTTGCTGTTGTTGTTGTTGTTGTTGTTGTTGTTGTTGCTGCTGTTGTTGTTGTTGATGATGTTGCTGTTGCTACTGCTGTTGCTGTTGTTGTTGTTGTTGTTGTTGTTGTTGTTGTTGTTGTTGTTGTTGTTGTTGTTGATGATGATGATGTTGCTGTTGCTACTGCTGTTGCTGTTATTGTTGTGGTTTCTAATTCCAAATACACCAAAAGCTTAAGCAGCAAAAAGTCGGATTCGATCACACCACCTACTAGCTGGCTCCACACCTTGCCTTACTAAACAGGCCCGGCCAGGGGTTTTGGGTATTCAGGTATCACGGCTATTTTCTTTCGGGTATTCGAGTATCAAGGCAAAATTTTGGGTATTTGGTATCCTTTCAGAATTAAATTTGTGAAATTTGGGTATCTTTTGTAGCTCATAAAATTAAAAAATAAAAAATGATTTTTTAGGTATATTAGTATCTTAAGAAAAAAATCGGGTATTTGGGTATCCCACTACCCCCCCTGGCCAGGCCTGACTAAACAACAACCTGAGCGAAGTAGTAATTGTAACACTGTGGAATCAAAACATATAAATTACAGCGAAACAGTATAAAACATTCTTACAAACCATTTTTTAATTAGACATAATTGGCTGAGATAAGACATTAGACATAATTATGTGAATGTGGAGTATGGTGAAAGAAAAACACAGAAAAAGATTGGTTAAATTAACAGGTTGAAATTGTTCGTTTAATTTTTCTCAACGCGAGCGGGTTTACTTAAACTTCAAGCCAGATTCGTTTGTAAGCTTTTGTTTTTTTTCCTAGCCAAGAGTTTTACAGGATGTTACAAGAGCGGCGACTTCACAGCTGCTGAGTACTACGACAGTGTTTCTTTGACTCCAGAAAGATGCATTACTGCATGTGGAATCGCAAGCAAGACCTACGCAGCCCTGAAATACGGCAAATACTGCTTCTGTGGAACCGCTGTTAACTCGGCGAATATCATTGCTGATTCGTTTTGCTCTACTCCTTGCAGCGGCAATGTAGCATTGGACTGTGGGAGCGATGAAGCTTATAGTGTTTACTCAATCTCTGGAAGTTTTCCGACCTCTTTCCAGTGTAGTCTACCTGAAAATGTCACCAGCATGTCTACTTTCTCAGCCACTTGTACTAAACGTTCTTTAGTGGAATGCGACTTTGGAGAGTCTCCTTCAGTCATAGCTGAAGATAGAGCACTTAATCATTCCTATATTTCTGTACCGGCTGATTTTAACGTACATTGCAAAGGTTACTTAGATGTACCAGGAGAAAGTGCCGAAATGCTCTATGATACCAAGATCAAGGTCTACGACGACTTCGAAGTTGCCTTAGCTTGTCCTTCGTTTGCACCAACGAGGGAACAAATCTACTGCGAGGTTCAAGTTACCAAAGGCACAGGACTTCAAATCAGCTACCAGTTGCTAGGACAACCACTTGTAACGATGGAACTATGTGGTACGTTTAACTCAGGGATGGGGATCTGCGCTGAATTAGAGTAGTTTGAAAGGGGAAACGCATGGTGCCGTTGTGTCTTCTGTATTCAACCATTCTGATTGGATTGTGTCTGTTTGCAGGCAATATAGAAGTTATATCTTAAGGACGTTTGTGGGCAAAAAATCCATTATCAGATTTCTTTCTATGCTATGTATGTCTTGAAACACCTTAAACTGAACTACGACTAGAAAAGAATTTGACAAAAGCGATTTTTAACTGAAGTAATAGGTTTAAAGTTCTAATAAACTCGCTTGTTTGTTTTACGACACAAACAAGTCGTGAATAAAGTCCCCTACTTCGCACTTTCCATGAAGTAATTTCTTATTTTTTGCCTTGTAGATGCTATCGGTATGGCTTTAGGGGAGGTTTTTACGACCCCAGTCGGTGGGAGCTCCGAACCTTCCCACACCACAGAAGTACTTCTCGACACGAGGGCGCCAGACTATGGACGGTTTCTTGGTATCGAAGCTAACGTGGAGAGAGAGGGCTGTGTATCAATACAGGTAACAAAAAACTTAAAGTGCAAATAAACTGAAAATTTTTATTGTTGTTAACACGATACGATTGTCGCAAGATTTTAAAACGTTTTAAGATGCTACGACTTCTTTTTTCATCGTACACAACAATCGTAAGCAGGTTGTAGGGTGTTTTGAGCATAGCGTCAGTAGATTGCATGCGACAGTCTTAGAGAAAAGTTCTGTACCTTGTAAATTGGCCTTAATGTGGATATTTTTAGAAATATTTGAGGAAAACCTACCGTGAATTGTGAAGTCACAACTTCGAATTTAAGCAATATTTGTGTGTTATTAATATTATGACAAATTATTCCTTAATATTTACTTGAAATTTCAAACGTAATCTGAAGTTTCACATGTGAATTTCGATCCTATGGTATCTTGTGAAATTAAAGATAATTTCCTTTTGTGTTTGTCGAAATCGAAATAGTTTCCCTCTCCTAAAAGCTCGCAAAATGACAATTCGATTTTTGACAAACGCTCGTGAAATTTAGCACTCGTCACTATTTGATTACCTATACAAAATGATTAGTGCATTAGAAATAGATTGATGGGTTTTTCTCTTACTTGCAAACAGGGTGTTCTGGGCGTATACACCATTCTTAATAAGAAAAAAAGCCATTCTGTCCTCAGTGCCTGTTATGTGACCCTTTGATTTAAAATAAACTCGTTTGTTTTGGGTGTATATTTTTCCCTTTCAGACCACGTGTCATTCTCATGAGAATATGTTTTATCTATTCGAAATATACCAATATAAACCGATCCCGCATTCATCGTTCTACCTTCCTAGTTACTGTTGCTACGTCGGACAAACTAATACGTATTTTTGATATACAGCGTAGAACAGAAACCGATTTCTGAAAATTGTAAATGTCTGTCTTAGAATAAATGCATTCTTAAGGTACATTAAGAAAAATATCGATAACTGCTGAAGAATCTTATGAATTTTGAGTTTGTAAGTCTGACATTCTATGTCCCATTGGAAAAACAACCTATTGTTTGGTGGTAGTTCAAGCAAAAGCCGGAGATCGGTATATTACTGTATCGTTTCAAGCGTCACCAGAAAAGAATGAAATGATGCTCAAGGGAATGACGTGTGATCTGAAATGAGAAAACATTGTTTTATTCTCTCACCTCTGACAACTTTCTTGCACGACCCACCCCTGTCTAACATAAATATGTCGTTGCTTTGATCTCTAGAAACTTCGTCCAATCTGTGGATCCGGCACTAGTAATTTATACAAGTACGTGGATGGTAAGACACAACGCCAAAGTGTTGCATGCTCTTTTACAACCAACTGCACTGCTAACCAGGCATTCTCTACTGATTCAAGACAATGCGTTGTGAACGGCACGTTCACAGATAACGTGGTCACCGCTCCTCAGGAACGTTATGAAGTGGTTGCAGTCAACCATGTGTGCTTCACCAGTGTTGGTAGGATTCGTATTCTCTTTGATAAAGGAAACCAGTCCAACATTACAATAGGCGAGGTATTTGCTTTATATTTCCCTGCTAGTGGATCGGCTAAGCTATCACGAAGGGATTCATCTGAATCAAGTCTCGGCGGACGCCCCACCGTTGTGAATTACAACAGCGCAAATAATGGAATTGGCAGCATCTTAGAGCTGACAGGGAGTGCCGTCAGCCATGTGGAGTATTCTATTCTTTTTATCGTCAAGATGAAGTGCGTTTTTCGATTACCATTGAACTATACAGCAGTTGGAGTCTTCAGTGAGAAAATATCAATCAAGCACAAGACACGTACCAAAGAATATTCAGCAGTGATTTCAGCTCAAGACAAGATCGAGAATGTTGTGTATTCCTTCCGTAAAGGTGCGATCGTCAATGAGCCATATACCTTTACTGTTGATCCTCATTCCGGCACGAATATTACATATCTAATGCATTTTGATGTCGCAACATACGTGAGCACATTCCGGATAACAGCTCCGACACCCACTCTCTTAAAGTTTACCTACACCACGAAGGGGACGCGAAGTATATCAATAAAGGTCTCCAATGGCGTATCACAAAAAAATATGGCATGTCAGCTCAAGGTTATGGATAAAGTCGAAGGATTAAGCCTCACTAAGCCTGTGCCCCCCCAGACATATCCAACGGTCACCGCCATATGTTTCATGGTTACTAAGGGCGACGAAGTCACCATCACAGCAGACTTTGGTAACGGCTTGTCAGCAGCTAACGGCACGTTTGATATCAGCGACATTTTCATTGGTTGTTTCAATCATTCGTATGAAGTAGGAACATACCGAATGACTGTCAATGCGACTAACCTGGTTTCAGAACAGGAGATATCACAACTTATCATCGTAGAGAAAGAAATCTTGGAATTAAGTTTTAAGGTAGTGCACTCAGCGAGAGACATCGAAGTTAATGAAAGTATTTGTGTCGTGGTCAACGTCACCCAAGGAACAACGCCGACCTATAGAATAGACTGGGGAGATGGTCAGATTGTTGAGGGACAACAAATCGAATTCTGTCGTTCCTTTGGTATTTACGACACATATACAATTAACGTGACGGCCTTTAACAACGTCAGCAGTCAGAACACTTCTCAACAGATCCAAGTTCACAAACCAGTCTTTCCGCTAACCAACTTCAACGTTACGTGCCCACCGACAAACTTCTCCAACCCTACCCCATGCGTGTTAACTATAACTGGAGGTAATGACTTCATTTGTAATTGGACATTCGGAGATGGTACTTTAAAGGTTTCGAACTCATCGCACGTTGGGAAACCTTTCAACCATACATACGCTGCTTTTGGATACTACGATGTGCAATTGTCTTGCGATAATCGTCTTTACAATACGACTGTTCAAACCTTAGCTATCGTTGAAAAACCTATTTTAGGGCTTAACATTGGACAGATTCCAAACTGCCCTCACGGACAGTCTACTACCGTCTATGTCAGCATCCTAACCGGCACAGGAGTCGAGTTTACCCTTCAGAAATCAAACGTCCACACTGGTTTTAGCGTTGAGCTTGTTCCTTCCTTTAATCCACAGTTAACGAATGGTTCCGTAACCTTCACTTGCACTGCTATTGGTGTTTACTGCATGTCAGCTACGGCGGTGAACAATGTCACTATGCTGCAATCTTATACCATGTGCTTCAAGATCGACTACACCATAGTTGGAGCTAGTGCCGCTAGGTTGACCCCCGAATACATCACTGTAGAAGATACCTCTCGGGTCCAAATCAAAATGACTCAAGGCTCAAATGTCACGTGCTACTGGGACTTCAAGGATGGTGATACCGAACTCCCTCATTTTCTTCTTGGTGTCTATCCCTCTGGAGGTAAAATTGTGTCTCATGCCTATCGAATTGAAGGAGATTTTTATGTCTCAACGGTTTGTAACAACAGTGTAAGCGAAGTGACTTTTATAACTCCAATCAAATCGCAGCATCCTGCGAAAGATGTGTTGGTAGTTTGCAGCGAACCTCAGCCGTTTCCTCCAGGACTCATCTCTTGTACGATTAAAAAACCCGATGGTGTACCAACGCCAACGAACTTCACTTGCATCACGGATTTCGGTGATAAACATCAAAAAACCAAGCTACTTGTCAGTCCATTGAAACTAACACATTCTTATGCAAAGGTTGGAGCGTATGACATCACTGTAATCTGCTCAAATCAAGTAAGCAATACAACACTAACATCTTCAGTCGAGGTCCAAACTCCAATTGACAACGACGTGATGATTTTGACGACCAGTGGAGGTTTATTTGGCTCAGGTGGGCGTGGAAGGGGCAAAGATTTCTCGAATTTTCCTACAAAACATAATATAAGTTTAGACCTAGACTGGGGCAATGGAACCAACGTATCTGTGTCTATCGACTGGGGAGATAACACGAAAGCCTTAATAACAAATAAATCTATTATCCATATGTACCCCAACGAAGGAACCTATAGCGTTGTCATCAAGATGTTTAATGCTGTTAATTCTAAGAGTAAGACGTATAATCTGAATTTACAAGAGGCTGTGGAAGGTTTTTCGTTTGATAACAACGGACCTGTTGCTTATGGTAAAACATTTATTTTCCTAGTGGCGGTCACACAGGTCGGAACCGACACATGTTTTTCACTCGGAGTAGGCAACGGTACAACGTATCTGTACAAGCCGAAGGGGAATGTAATCTGTGAAAATGAATGCTCTCATGGAACAGTCGTTCTTACTTACAAGAAACACGAATTTCCATTCAATGTCACCCATAAACATCACTATATCGGAAACTATATCGTTAATGCAGTTGCTTGTAATAAGGTGTCCAGGATAACTTTCAATAACCTTGCTAATCTCTCCCCTAAGCCTTGTAAATACCCGGTTGTAAATTTCACGTCGAGGGAGGCTAATTTCACCATGGATAAAGCAGTACCATACCAAAAGTCGTTGCGTATCACATTAACACCCTTGATTAAGATCGACTGTGAGGCTACCAAACTATCCACCCGAGGCTGGAAAATCCTCAAATGTGACGAAGAAAGTGGTAACTGTACTGACTATTCTCCGGGCTGTCTTAAAAGTATGGCGACAGAGAACCCATCCCTGGTGATTCCTGCCCGTTGTCTTGAGTACGGTCCATACAAGATCAAACTGAAAGTTGAAATGATTGGAGGGGGAACATCCGGGATCTTCACAGATAGTGCAGGGTATATTAAAATAACAAAGTCGCCATTGATTGCTGGGGTACATGGGGGTACCTCCAAGTCGGTTGGATATGGTAAAGTTATTCCAGTAGACGGTACTCTCTCCACTGACCCAGACACTGGAGACAACGTAGGCATCACATACTACTGGCTTTGCGCTGAAAAGTCAGAATCTTTTACAATATTATCAAACTCATCAGATCTTCCAGGAAAACCTACCACGTTGCACTCAGATTTAGACGCAGCTTTGAACAACAAAGGCAGCCCACCGTCTCATTTATACAAAGGTTGCTATGGACACGGACCAGGCAGACTTGATGTCGTTGGTAGTAAGGTTATGGTTAATACTACCGGAATGAAGATCAACTACACCTATGAAGTTAGTTTGCTAACAGTAAAAGATACCCGCTGGGCAACAACCACACTATCATTGGACGTTGTTGCTGGAAATCCTCCAGATTGTACAATCGTGTAAGTTAAATAGGTCAAATTCACAATGGCCGCCATGATAGTTTTCATATTATGCTTAAAATTGGTCTACCTTATAAGAGGACATTAACGCTGCTGTTAATAAGGTCTTTGAAATTAACGCGACTGAAGTTAACGCGAACTGAAGGAAAAAATTACTTCCAAATAGAAGAAGTTAACGCGAAAGAGATGCTAAAATTTAAAAATCAGAGAAATAAACGCGACTAGGCAAACAACAGAACGGAATTCGTTGGGACAAATGGGGAAAAAATATTTAAACTAAGTTCAAGTGTCCAAAATACAAACAATGTTCGTGCAATGTCCTAAGCGTTGGGGGTTAATTAAAGAAGCGAATGAATCTGGCCACTTCGAGCGTTCTTCACATTGTCCATGATACCAGCAGATCTCCACAATGATAAAATAATACTTCTTGTTGGTGCTAAAAGAATAGAAATTAAGGTCGCGAAAATTAACCCTCCACTTAACTAATGTCGCTGAAATTAAACGCTTAAAAATTTTTTTTTTTGTATTTCGCGTTTATTTCATGCAGCGTTAGTTTTCCATGAGTCACGTTTTTATTGTCACGATCTCTACAATTCTCATTGTCTGTACTTAATTGTTACCAATGGCCGACTTTCTGTTTTGTTCATATGTAAATCCTTGCCTTTTTACTTTTACAGATGTGTTGCAGGGTGTGGCGTAAAGATCAACCCGTCTGACAAGCATGCACTCAAAGTCGAATGTAAATGTCCTGAATGTGGGGCATTATCATATACTTGGGGTATTAACATGAAAAGCAAAACTACAAATGAAATGACTTCACTCAATAACGTGAAAGACATGATAAGCACTTCAATTAATTTCATTAATTTAGTAGTTAAACCAAACATGCTTCAAGGAGACAGCGAGTACGAATTTAGAATCAACGCATACGATAGTGTCCACAAAGTCGCGGGACATGCTGCAAGAAGTGGTAAGATATATTTAGTTTCAAAGACGGGAAAAT
>JANTNT010078322.1:0-11567 GCA_024752375.1 Entacmaea quadricolor | reverse complement strand
ATGGCCACCACTTTTATTCCCTTAGGAATGATTACAAACCACCTATAATGAACATCATCCAACATGACCACCACTTTAATTCCCTTAGGAATGATTACAAACCACCCATAGTGGACATCATCCAACATGACCACCACTTTTATTCCCTTAGGAATGATTACAAACCACCAATAATGAACATCATCCAACATGAACACAACTTTCATTTCCATAGAAATGATCACAAACTACCTTTATTATATAGTCACTATATAACGCGCGCTTTGATTGGTCGAGGAGCGTGCTTTCTCAGAGTATATAGCACAGGTGACGTCATATTTCTATCTTTCTTTCGATTCAAAGTACATTTCAAGGTATAAAAAGTTTATTTTTCGTTAAGGAAATAAACTGTTTTACATCGCGTAAATTGCAATTAATGAAAGAGCTACCTTTTACAGTCATTTAGGCTGCTATTTGCTTTTTAAAATAATTAAAATATAAGAAGCAAAAGACTCGGAAATTGAGCGAAAAGAAGAAAAGTATTTTTCCCTACGAAAAGCAACATACGAAAGACAAAGATGGAGCAAAAAAAAATATTTTCATGGCCGAAACAAACTTCTGTACACTAGAAAACTTACTGAAAAGCAATTTCAATTTTTTTCTTCTTAGGTTTAACTCAGTCTTCAGTAAACTAGGCATTATTTCTGAATCACAAACTCCGAAACTCGAAGTAAATTTAGAAAGATGACAAAGATTGTAAAATAACATTTTTACGATTAAGCTTCTCTCCCAAGAAAATCAAACAACTTGTCAAAGCTTGAATGATTTATGAGTTTATAGCACTGTTAAGTAGAACTAAACTGAGCTTTACAGACGGTTTTTTGGGGTTTGACTCGTTAAAGTTAGGCAAAGTTAATTTCATCTAGCTAACAAATTTACTCACTTTCAAGTCGTTCAGAAGATCAGGCGTTTTCAGTCGTTCATAACAGCTTTTCTCTACGACCTAGACTTCAGAATTCCAGAGACCAAAGCCATGCAGGAACCCAAATGCTAATTTGTCTATTATTCGCTCAATGGATGTTTTTGAGTCGAAAAACTTGTAGGTGCCGTTGATTTGCATGAAATCTTTGCCGTTTTTGAAAGCCTTTACTGTGCTTGTCAGGTTGGATAGAATTTGAATTTATAGTTATTTATTTTAACGAAAATATGCTTTATTATTCTATTTTTTTTCTGTACAATAAAACAAATAGAACAGCTTCATCTGTGCTCCGTTCAGTTATAGAAGCACGCAGGAATTAGTGACGAGAGCACGAAACAAGTGTAGGGAGAAACACGAGCCGCAGGCGAGTGTTTCTCCTGGTTGTCAACTTATTTGTATATCTTTAAAATAAACATATAGAAAAGGACAACACCAGTTTATTTTAGGCTACTTATTATCCAACTGATCAGCAGAATATTCAACCAACTTGCTGTACGTGAGGTCATTAGTCTGAAAAGACCTACCAAAACATTTTTTATTCATGAACAGCTAAGACAGTTATCATCACGATTATAAAATTTTATTATATTAATTACTATGATTAATATTTAAATTCATTATTGGATTTCGTTTAATTTAAGATTACAGCGATAAGCATTCCACTAATTATTTATAACTGACATTTTCACTTTAACCAAACTTTTCCTTTAAAGTTTGAAGAGGTCTTCAGTTACATGTTCTTTGCTTGGAGAAGCAGGAATCAATAATATCATTTTTTAAGTTACAGCTGACATATGATGTAGACCGTCCTAATATTTTTGTTAGGCATAAATTCAGTAACCGAAATAAAAAGCCAATATTTGTTTTACTGTTATCTTAAATAATTAAAATTAATCAAAAAAAAAGTGTTACATGAAGGTGACCTTTTTCTTTCGAATTTAATTTATGGATAAGAATTTAACAGCGCATGTTTCATTCATTCACAAATTCTGTTTACTCGTACATATTACTGCATTTTTTATTTTAAAAATTGAACACTAAAATATAATAATTATATGATTTTAGTAATGTTTACAAGACGTTTTTAGCAGTGATACTTAACAGAAATAATTAATAGTGACATCGAGCACTTGACAAATTCTTGTAGCTTCTTGTGATTAAAGTAATAAGTATTTAAATGATCCTCCATAAACTTAACAGTAACGATAAAAACCCAATGATTTGAATTAAAACAGGTAAATTCCAGGAAATGGCGAAGCTATAAAAGTTTTGCAATTGCATTTTCAAATGTTCTCACAAGGCATTTTGAGTTCAACTTATTTGCTGAATTTGGTGAGTAGAGTTACTAACTTTCAAAACATGATGATACTTTTAATTGACATGTTTCGACTTAACTTTAGCCATCCTCAGAATGAAGTAAATATAGATTACAAGCTGTATTATGCGTAACTAAATGTTAATTGGACTATTAATAGTCTAAAGGGTGGCTAAATTTAAGCCGAAACATGTCAATTAAAAGTATCATCATGTTTTTAAAGTTAATATATGAACTTAGTTTGTTTTCTGCTGTAATCATGCCATTTACCATCGACCGCCACACAATTTAAATCTTAAACAATCTAAATTTTAAAAAATCGTACCTCATTTTAGCCAAGTTATCTTTATTATGATGATATATAATTAATAATGGATTAAAAAGAAAAGAAAATGCTCTATTTATTTAGTAGAATCTGCAGCAGAGCATAATTCAAACTCCGTAAAACTTCTTATTTACTGTGATCAAGTTACGTGATTTACAGACAACTCAAACTTTCAAACAACCTTTTATTAGTGTCTTCGAGTTATGCGCTTGGCGTGACAAGGTAACATTTGGGTGTGGTTAGTACGCAACTCGAAAAGCGCGTAACTCGAAGCGCATTACTCGAAGCAAGTAGCTCGAAGAATACCCGCCATAGATCTGCCAAAGCCTTAGTGTTTAATTCATTACGTTACGTAAAGTAAAAGATGGTTTTATTTACCACCCTCAACAAATCAAATTAATTTTACCAGGGAAAAAGTAATTTTCAATTATACCATGATATATCAAAGGGATATGGATGTGAGGAAGAACGTAAGTCGGCAGTGCTTTCAATGGCATATTCTATGTTGGACATGGAATTAAACAAATGATAGACTTGTTAGTTTTGCCTTTCAAATTTTCTCAATATTCACCTCTGACAAGATTACTAAATCCCCAATCTTAACTAAAATATAATTATATTATGAGTTTAAGGTGCGGCTATATAAAATGATTCTTACCCGTAAAGATATTTAAGAAGCTTTTGGGAAACGTACTGTAATGTGCTTCTTAAATGGATACGGAATTTAAGCATTGTGATTGGATGATATTTGTCTTCTCGCTTTTTGATAGGTTCATTGAGAAAGCCATTTAAGTGTCACGGTAAAAACTCATAAAACTCTCACGACAAAACTCTAATGATTTTGTAGTTTACAATTCTCTTATAACCCTTAATAGACGTCTGCCGACTATGTTTCTTTAATGGAGTGAGGCCTATTTTAGACCATATGCCACTGAGAATCATTACAAGTTTAATAGTTTGTTTTTATAATTTGTATGTTTGAAATATAATTCAATCAACTCAAATCCACATTTCATAGTTTATCAACTTTGATTATAAAAACCGTTTTCCATTTACTGTGAACTTTAAATTGTGTTCAATAATTAAAGTGTCGCTTTTTACACTTGATTTTAAGAACGTTCATGGGCAAAAGATCCTCTGGACAGATTCTTTTAAAATTTTGCATAATGAAAGAAAAACATATAAGAAGTAAAACAAGCAAATAAAAAATTGGGGTCACCGAATTTGTTTAGCCGCCATAGTGTGTGGAATCTTATCCTTTTTTCAGTAAAAATGCATGAATAACGCAAGCATGGAAATTTGCCAAGAAGAAGCCATATTTTGATAAAAAGCAAATTTTACGACCCCACACTTTACAGAAGTCTAGAGGATACAATAATTGCTTAGAATTTTTTTTTTTTTTTTTTTCTTTTTGCAATAAAACTAGTAACATGAAAAGTTATCAAGCTAAGAGTGTGCTCTTGTGTTATCTGAAATTGTAATTCCAATCAAACACAAAATATATGATTTCGATTTGATTCACAAGGCATTTTTTTCTGCAAAGTTAGATAATATATTTTACTTTAAAATAAGGGAATAAAAAAGGGGGCTCACCGACTTCATTTTCGAGTTATTTTCACATAAAGTTTCTGATCCTTATGGTTCCTTATAAGTCAAAAATCAGTCAGGCGTTCCTCGCTTATATTAATTAAAAAAGCGCGCACTCTTGCGTAGAAAGGATGCGCAGAAACAATGGCCATGAACGTCCTTAATTGACTAGGCGGCTTTAAAACTTAATTACAATCATGACTGTTCAAATTTCCCTTACGTCGAGTGCATTCTACTGACTTATCTATAATTCAATGATGAATGTAAGGTATAAAATTCCATTTGAAAAGTATTACTCTTAGTCGTATATCTTTAGCCGAGCAGTTAAAACAGGCATTTTTCTACTGAAGTAAACACAGAGCCGAAACAGCAAGAAAAGTGTTATATCTTTCATCTCAAACCAAGTGCAGTCCTTTTATCAAAAGAGTAAGTTGATAGGTTAACTAGTAATTGTTCTAATGGACCAAGACAATTAATGCAATCAGTCACTTTTTTTTCCGTGCATCTTGGCCATGTTTAGCTTGTTAAAAAGACAGCTTTTTAAACTAATATTCTGTGTATTTGTAACTAACAGTACAAGGGAATGTTCCTCCATCCTTTACGAGGAGGAGACATTGCAGGGCGGATCCAGAATTTGAGAGGGATGACTTTCTTTCAAGACTCTACAAAAAAGAGGGTGACTAATTTAATTTTTGGGTGGCTTTATGGGTTTTTCTACAAAAAAGGGGGTGGCTGTTCATCCCCTTCACCACCCCTGGATCCGCCCCTGGGCCAATTTTCGATTTTATAATATAAAACTTCGAGCGAACTTGCCAAATATTGCGACCCACAGTGTGTAGAGTAAAAATTTACCAGCATGGTAATAAAAATTTCAATAAGCCATCCCAAAAAATAAAATGCCCCCTTATCTTTCAGAAATCTATGGGCCACTCTGAAAGTCTTCAGGTCACCCATCGTCATATTAAATGAAATTTTCTCGATTGTTCGAGCTTTTTTACTTTGTCTACTCTAAGAAGCTCTTGAAAAAATGAACTAAACACTACGACACCCAGATTCAAATGAAAAAAAAAGAAGACATTTAAATTTTCTTTTTCTTTCGCTGTGTTTTTAATTTTTAATTACAGAAGAAGATTATGGGAATTTTTACTTTGTTTCGTTTTGTTTGTTTTGTTTATTATTATATTTGTCAAATTTTTAGATCTATGAATTTTTAGATGAATAATGTACTAACGGAGGCGTCCAAAAAAATCCGAAATAATATAAGATGGCTAATAATAAGATAAATATATAAATACTTTAAAAATAAATCAACTAACAGTAGTCTTTCGGGAAATATTGACGCAAAGAAATAAAATGTGTCCTCACATTTTGTTGAGCGTAAAATAAAAGAGCGCGAATTCACTTATATAAACAAGGCTTATACTTTAAGCATCATTATTGGAAGGTGTTGGAAGGTGTGAATGTGATTGGAAACTTTTTTTAAAATAATAATTCGCCCCTAAATCATAATAGTACAGATTTTGACAAAATAAAGCAAATTCTTTCTATAACAGCTGCAAGAAGGCTATTTTTTAACTCGCTGGATTGGATGCGTATAGGACTTGCGCAACAAAATTCAAACTGCGTACGCGCTTCGTCAGTTTGATGATCCAAATTCTGACACCAAACATTAAATATTTAGTAGAAAAAGAGTTGCGATTGAAGTAGTATTACAATACATCGCTGAATAAAGTCTTCTATGTACGATTGCGTTTTTTTTTTTTTTTTTTCTTTTTTTTTTTTTTGTGAGTTAGATTTACACTGCTTGGTTCCATGTAGACCCATTTAGGACTTTAACTATACTAGCCATTATTTACTCTTTTTAGCTTTTACATTGGTAGAAAAGGGTAGTATTGAGCCAAACCAAAGACGATTATATCTCAGTTGTTAAGTACACGTTTTGCTGTTCATTAATGCGAAAAGCACTGCCTTTAGCGTGAAGAGGCACTCAATAACGTGCAATTCAGCATATAATAGACATTTTTTCTAGATTAGGATGTTAGAACTGAACATTCGAAATTCAAGTCAAAATAAAGTCTAAATTATTTTATATTCCTTTTTTTAAAATATAGCCCTCGTGTGAATAAAATATTAGTTTGCATGTAAATAATATACTAGGTTACTCGCTAGTTTACGTGAATAAAAATAGATGATCAACATTCTTAATAAATAAAAAAATCAAAAATATTCTGATGACGCTATTTACACAAAAAAACCTTTTAAGAGCAATAAAATCTAGATGGATTTTCAAAAAATTTTAAGTGCTTTCCCTATTCAATCTACTAACTCAAATACAAAGTCATCAAAATAATATGGATCGTTCTATTCAATAAAAGTAAATTTGAGCGTGTATAGATTAAACCAAGATAAGTCAGAATCTAGATATAGAAGATATAGAAAGGTATATGTTTGTTTTTGTTTTTGTTTTTGTTTTTTTTTTTTTTGTTTTGTTTTTTTTTTTTTTTTAGATTATTTTATTTTGCTTCTAAAATTCTGAATGGGTTTTTATATGCAGGTTTAGAATGACGGTTAGGCCCGGGAGCGTTCAACGGCCCGCTGGCAGCCAGCCAGATATTAATCAAGTATATTTTGCCAGCTAGCCATGTTTATTCGAGGAAACAAGAATGTTTACCAGGAATATATAGGTTTATGAAAGTTAAATATTCTTACAAAACGAAAATCAAAAATTAAAATCGTGGTCATATGCTAGCAAGTTCAAGTGAGCGATAACATTATCTCATTTTGCTTTAAAAACTAGGTTTCATTTCGCTGAAATTCACAAGATAGTTATCTAATTCTTCTCGGAATTCAAGTCTTTGAAGCACATAGCGCGCTAGGCGTCGCCAACAAAACCTTGAACCAAACTTTCTGACATTTTTTGGACACTTTTTGGACTTTGAACAAAAACCCATTCACCAAAGCAGGCATGAGGCGGGGCGTAGACAAGTCGTCTCGACGTATGCGCCCACATAGTGCTAGACGGGGACATGAAAGTAATCAATCAAACGTGCCATATGGCAAACTCGCGGATTTACTTCTTGTTCTGTGGATACCTTATTGTACTTGAAGCTTGATAGATATTATAGTTGTTGTTTTCTTTTCTTTTCTTTTTTGTTTTCTTTTGTTGTTGTTGTTGTTGAAAAAGAATTCAATAAGTATATTCTTTGAAAAATGAAAAATGAAAAATGAAAAATGAAAAAAGAAGGCCACTTAAGGATCGAACCTGGGCCCTTTGAGTTAGACGTGCTAGACGGGGACATGAAAGTAATCAATCAAACGTGCCATATGGCAAACTCGTGGATTTACTTCTTGTTCTGTGGATACTTTATTGTACTTGTAGCTTGATAGATATTATATTGTTGTTGTTGTTGTTGTTGTTTTGTTTGTTTGTTTGTTTGTTTTTGTTTTTGTTTTTGTTTTTGTTTTTTGTTTTGCTTTGCTGTTGTTGTTGTTGTTGTTGTTGTTGTTGTTGTTGTTGTTGTTGTTGTTGAAAAAGAATTCAATAAGTATATGCTTTGAAAAATTAAAAATTAAAAAGACGGCCATTTCGGGATCGAACCTGGGCCCTTTGGGTTGAAACGCAAAATACAAAATCACTATATCACCACAATAACATTATAGAGATTTAGATAATGGTTGGTCAGGAAAATTCTTCTGTTATATATTTCAAGGCCACTATAGTGTTATATATACGTTCTTTCGTAAAGTCTTCGGTTAAACGATATTGACTGTTTGGATATCGATCTGCTGAGTCTGAATGACACATTTGCATAACCAGAGTTCTCACAATTCCTCGTTTCTATGCTTTGCATATCTTTTAGTTAAAAAAAAGGAATAAAAAAGTTTTTCGATTTCTATAATTTTTCCTTACTACCCTGACCTTGTGTCGCCAAAATGACGAGTACCGGCACTGACAATGAACCAAGTTCAATTTCTCTACAAACTTTAAAATATGCAGCTTAGAACTTTCTTTGCCTGTAGGCTATACATTATTTCTATTGAACTTGACGTTCTCCGGCTTTATTCTACTAATTGATTTCTCGAAAATTCAAATTGCTCTGAAAATAACACAAACAGAGAAGCTTTTATCATACAAAACACATGAAATGGTCTTAAAACACATGCATCTTATTAGGCTTTATTGTCAATTTAACCGAAAAATCCTTGATTTTATAATATATAGTAGGGATATGTCATCAAACGGTATATATTGAACTGCGGTCAAAAATACTTGCATTGTTCTATTGACACCTAAATTTTAATATGCGATAACCTCAATACTAGCGTTCACTAAATCTTTCGATCTTGAACTCCTCAGAATGATTTGGCAGCCATCTTTATTCACATTTCTAGATCTCTCAGCTTTACTAAGAGAAAGACATGATGGCGTTAATTAGTATATTTTCTTGGAATTAAAAGAGAATAAAAAGGTAAATGAGAAAAAAAGTAAAAAGTTCAAGTATTTGTGTAAAAAGAAGTCCTTGGATTGCAGGTATTCTGTGTGAAATGAGATAACAGCAAAGCAGTTCTTTAAAAAGTTCTAGGAAGATCTGTAGGATACTTTAAAAATTAATTAACAACGGTTGTCAGATCAAAATATTTTCGAGTTAAATTAACGTACCTGACGCACAAATTGTTATTAAATTTTCTTATATAGCTGTATATTTTGTCGATGTAACGAGCACTCTCATTGGTCGATTGACGTTCAGGTGATATCAATTAAATCTCTCTCTATCCTGAGTGGGAAATAATAACTTATTTAATTCCCGCTCAGAATATTCCATAAACTGACTAGCTAATCATTCCTCTGACGCTATATAACAAAATACTTAATTACCGGTCCATCGATGAAAAGAAAAGTCGAGGGAAACATCAGGACTCGTGGAAAAACAAAACTGTTTCCCTCAGGATCAGCCATTAAGTGTATATTATTGGGTGATTTTTTCAGTTTTCGTGTTTGCGCTCCGAACATCTTTTTGCGTTTAGGTTTCTGTTTAGTAGTGTATGGTTTTGCCTCGGAGCTTTTACGCGTGAACTTGTTTGTGATTGGCTGAGAAAGAGTAAACATTCCTAATATGTCTGAGGCACCAAGATTTTATCAATAAGGGATGCAATGTAGATTGTTTTGGCAATGTTGGAAACTTACAACAAATTTTGTGATCTGACAGCTTCATCAAATATCTTTTGCATTCATAATGAAAAAGTAATTTTAAAATAATAGTAAATGATGAAAATAGTGAATTAGACACCAAATCACCTATGAAAAAGACAGTATTATTTCTTTCTCTATTGAATTATATAGTATCGATTTTCTTTGGCAAGAAATTATGACCAGAAATCCTTAGTTAACGAACAATTAAAATTCGCTTTCCTTTGATCAGATGATATAATTATCAACATATTTTCACATAATACATTCAGTATTCAATCCTAAAGCGAGATTCTGACGTCGAAATGCCATAAAGAACAACACGACACTGTTTAAAAAAAGGAAATGGAAAATCCAACAAGCGAGATTAATGTTAGCTTTCTCCGGTAAAATTGAGTGAGGAATTTCTCTAAAAATATAACTGTTAAATTGGCAGGAATAGTTCACCTTAGGTCGAATCTAGATTACTGGTAGATCATAACCTCTTTCTTGTTTAACCACTTCGTAATTCACAAACCGTTGCGGTCTTGAGGTAAGCTAATAGACTTTAATAGTTCTCGATTAATGCCAGATGATGTTTCAGTACTATTCGAACGCCAAGAGTAACTTTAGATATCCCCATTCAGTTTAGTTCTCACATCCAACTCCCTTGTGCAATATTATCAAATGTATCTGTGCTTTGTCGACTTCTCAAACTGCTAGAAACATACATGAATATATTGTACTTCTATTAAGATGAATAAAAACAGTAAGACCTGTAAAAATTGGGCTAATAGACTTATTAATATGCTCGATGGTCTAAAATTTCAAAGCCCATGACTAATAACACCCATGCAAATCCTGTATTAAATTTGTTATTGCATCTTGTGTCTTTTTCAAGGACTCGACAATAACTTTCTTCAACACATAAATTTCGTTTTAACACAACGCTGTGACGCAACACAAACTCCTATAACAATATCTACTCATCCCCTTTGGTTTTGAGGCGACCATTTTTTAAAAAGATTTTGTTGAATGTTCCGTATAAATAAAATCACAAGATCTCGTACAATTCGTACTTTAGGTACTCGTAATAATTTGAAAGTTCTCGAACTGCACTCGCCTTAAGTTAGTTCAGGTCTTATAAATCCCACAAACGTTTACTTAAAATATTTTGTTTAAGAAGAACTACACGAGTAAAAGCAAAATTTGTAATAAGAAAAGGGGATCTGGTCTTAGGCAGTTTTTGGACTTGCTTTTGTAATACAACTCCATAAAGTAAGCCAGAATAAAGAGCAGTTACGATTAACCACGAGGATTTTTTAAAAAATTAGTAATGTCTACAAAGAAAATCTTTTATTTAAAATATTTTTCATGCTTATAAAACTAAGAAACATCGAAACAAAATAATTTTTCTTGACCTAACATGGGCAACTGGAACACCGATATCTTTTTAGTACAGTGGTGAAAAATTAAAAATTAAAGCAAAATCCTGTCGAAAACAAAACAGGTGATTTTTCGCTCTGTTTTGAAGTCTATAGAATTCCAAATCAGATAAAATAAAAACATGGAGTCACCGTGCTAACTAAAGCGCTAAGACCGATAAAAGGCCTGATAAATTATTAAAAATCAAGTGTTTTTGCTGTGTGAGGACTGAGTACCAGGGACTTAGCGACCAATCCTCTTCTCTACGCAGTTTTTTTTTAACATACGACACCTATAAAGCACGTTTATGTGATAAAAGATGATTAATCTTTTATCTTTTATATATATTTATTTATTTATTTTATTTATTTAAGGCTGGTGCAATTACCAAACCTTTCAAAACTTTTTTTAGAATTTTAGAATCGCACAACACAAAAATAGATCACACGCTGATTGGTCGAGAGGAATAGTGATTTTTTGTTTAAGTGGGGCTTCATTTTACGTCCGTCAAGAGTGTTTTCTTCCTCTTGTAACTTGCTCATGGTAAAAAAAGGCAGTCTGTGATTGCATGCAGCTACTACTTTTAATAAACAAAAAATTGAATAAGGTATCTAATGGAAAAAATATCTTATTGAACAAATTTTGCAAATATTTTTATTAGAAAATATTACATACTGTGTAATGTTGGTAGAAAAACCAAAACGTCTAAATTAAGTCAATGTTTTCTTTCGATAAAGTCTAAAGGAAATGGCTGAAATGGTCGATTTTGGGGATTCGTTTTCGAAGAGTT
>JANTNT010078211.1:0-11568 GCA_024752375.1 Entacmaea quadricolor | reverse complement strand
AGTATATAGTATATAGTATATGGTATATAGTTTATAGTTTATGGTACATAGTATATATTCTTTTATGTAATATATTTTAGCTTTATCTAGATTTTTCAATTTCTTTACTATATACTCAATTTATTATTATTTTTCTTAGCATTTGAAGATGTAGAGCTACTCCGTAGATATGCTTCAATAAATTGTTATTATATTATTATTATTATTATTATTATTATTATTATTATTTTGGCAATTTTCTTGAGAGACTTACGATACAATAAAAATAACACAAAGGTCACTTTCCCGCCAAAATACGGCTAATTTTTCGCATTAACCAAAGGAAACCCACAATAAATAATTTTCTATTGATAGTTTGCAATCATTCCCAAGGGAATCACGACAAAGACATGGCGGCCATATTGGTACCACAGACAAAAGAAGCTAATTAGAAATCTTTTGTTAATGTCCTCCAACAAGGTGGTGACACCTTACCTTTTAGGGTCAGTTTTCGAACTTTACTCAAGATCTTCTAGCTGACCCCTTTCATTGTGAACACGAAGTCCCTTTCCTCTTTCCCCGCATTTCTTGCTAACACTAAATTTTTCGCCAATGTTAACCATAAAAGGGCATCCGGGTAGCCCTTAAAATGTAGTCATACATTTCAGGGTCTGAAATCAGTACCCGAGTTAATTTATGCATACCTTATTGGGTCATTTTCAAAACTGTCCGTTGAGCACCCCTATCCATTTTATGAGTACCCCCGGTGTAACTTCAACATTGTTGCAATAAAAAACGTCATCCAACTCCTCTTTGCTTGGTTTTCAGAAAAATATCTGGTTTTTGGACTGAGAAAATGGGAATAATTCGTTTTTTTACCTCCCTTTAAAAAAACATAAACAATTCAAACAATGAAAATCAAAAAAAAGTTTTTTTTACTCCTAAAAGCTTCTAAAAAGCTGTTATACAATATATTGAAGACAAAAAATCTGATTTATGAACATGCAGTCCTAAGTCCCATGCAAGATGCCATATATGCCACGGACTGAGATTTTAAA
Source organism: Entacmaea quadricolor (assembly GCA_024752375.1). NCBI lineage: Eukaryota > Metazoa > Cnidaria > Anthozoa > Actiniaria > Actiniidae > Entacmaea > Entacmaea quadricolor. The sequence continues at coordinate 10,531 of JANTNT010078211.1, read as the reverse complement.
GAAAAATTAAGCTGGGATTGGGATTAGATGCACCCCCCATTCCTTCAGGACTCTCTCGTACTTATTAGCTCTCTATTGACCCTGTTAATATATGCTAATACACATGGTTATATACCAACTGTGGAAGTCCAGTTTTCTCATACTGTGATTGGGTGAGAGGGTATCATGTGAACATGACCAACTTTTAAGTTTCCATGGCAACAGCCTTCAGCTGGCAACATGGTTATTTAATGACCAGTAGTATTAAACAAAACCAGAAGATGATTGCGTTTACAAAGATTAGATTTGAAATGAAAAAAATTCATAGCTACTTTTTGTTGTTCATTGACAATTGGTATGAAGTGGGACACTTATTGACTGGAACCACAGGAAAGTAGTATTTTTTTGTGGTCCTTTAATCACCCATGTTGTTCTCAGCTACACCTCAGGAAACACTGGCAGTCTCAGGACTACAAAACTTACTGTTTTCCTTTGGTCCCACTCAATAAGTATTAATTATTAATAAAAATATTATAATAACAATTATTCTGACTTATTAATCAAACATTCACAAAATGGGAAGGAGACATTCCATTCCATTACTTATGGGTTAGAGACTGATGTGAGTCATTTTATCTACCTATTTAATTTTTTTAATTATAATTAACAATTAGACCTTGAGAATGAATAAAAAAGTCAATGGTCCCTGAGGCTGTAGACCAAATTAGATATTTGAATCATAGTCCATGAAGCCGAGGTCTAATTGTTTTAGTTTAAACCTACTAATTGGTCAAATAAATGGATATAAACAATTTTAAATGAGTTAAAATCATTTATTTTCCTCAAAAACTAGGATGTTTTGAATTCACTACTAGTAAGCTATCAGAAAAACAATCAGTTGGGCCTCACTTTCCTATTCCCATATTTTACAACATCCACATGTAAATCAAAACTATATTATAGACATGCACCCATTTGAAGTATTTCCTTATTCTTATTCTAGACAAGGTAAAATATATTTTAAACCAATCAGAAAAGTAAATAAAGATTACTGTACAGCTAGCTAGAATAGTGTACAGTGCAGTGCAGCTAAACAAATACTTTAGCATAGAGTTCACTGTACAGCTAGCTAGATTAGCATGTACAATGCAGCTAAACAAATACTTTAGCATACAGTTCACTGTACAGCTACATGTAGCTAGAATAGTGTACAATGCAGCTTAGCAAATACTTTAGCACAAATTAGAACAGACTTTACAACAATAAGAACATTTTAATTCACATTCCATAGAACAATCCAAACATTTTTTATTAGATTCACATAACAATATTAACTCTTATAGCATATTTATCTTCACAAGCTCTCATATTCTTAAGGAAAATATTCAAACTTTACAATATTGTTTATGTACAGTATCTCAAGGAAATAAATTCTTTTTGACTTGGAAATACACACATTTTGAACTTGCATGTAACTGTAAATAACTGCATATCTATGTATGTCATTCTATAAGTTGTAAATAGTTGTATAACTACTTACAATCTTTTAAATTTATTATAGCGTTTATTAAACATGTATAATGAATGATAGCAAGATATCTGTCTTTTAGTTAATGTTATATGCTACACATATTTCCTTTAGGGTATTTGGAAATAAATTTAAATGATTAGAACAAAACCTTGATATGTTTTTATTGTGTTACCAGCCTGGCTCCCAAACAGGTTTAGGTAATTCTCTTCTCTTTCTTGATCGCTGAGATGCACTTGAGGCTCTTGAGGCCCTAGAACTAGCCACACTTGCTGTTTCAGAATTCATAAGACTTGATTCACTACCAATATGTGACATTCTTGATCGTCTTGATATCATGCTTCCAGCACTTGAAGGTCTAGATTTTGAAGGAATGTAATGTTTTTGTGCATCAGCTTCTTTAGATAAATATTCTTTGCTTAGACTTTTAGTTGGTTTTACAGACTGTAGCCTTTGAAGAAATTTCTAAGAGAAAGAAGATTCAGTTGGAGATGTTAATATTCCATTATAATGGATATTTATGATATAGATATCGATGGGATACTGGAATTTCTGTGGTGTTGAAAACTTGACATCTTTCACAAGTGTAGATATCGCTGTTGACATGACAACAGTTTTATTAGCCAATCAAATGTAAAGTCAGCCTTGCACAGGGCTTTTTCTTCATTGCAATCCCATCGATATTGATGTAATAAACAGAACATTACATGGGCACTTGGAGATATGAATTTTATCTTCTTGCGTTCAATCTCGATATCTCACTTGCTTGCTGCGCTCACTCGTGAGACATCAAGTTGAACACTCAAAGATAAAAGTCATATCTCCACGTGCCCATGTAATATCCTGTCTATATAACATTTTTAAAAAATCTGATTTTTTTGATATCTTTCTCTGTAAGAGTGAATTTAGTCTCACTGTTGAATAAATAACTTTGCCTAAATTAGATAATTTATTTACTATTTTAGGTGACATCACAAATTCAGAAATTACACACCAACAGACTCAAATCAGGGGAGGAAGATGATACCAAAACTGATTATGCTTTTACACTCATCCTGTTATATTTTTTTCTTTTCTAAATTATTTAGATGGTTTATTTAGTTATTAAACGATAGGACTAAACTGACTCTACCACACATGAAGAAAAAGAGCTAAAATTGCTACACAGATTAGGGGTTATATTGCAGTATTGATATATAATGCTTGGTATCTTCATTGTAATCTTACTAAGATTCTCAAGCAATGTTTAAAAGCACAAGCAATAGGCAAGTGCCTTAAACATTTCTCAAGAGTTTGGAGTATTTTCTCACAGTATAAAACATGGCATAGCCTTTTTTATTTGCTTTATAATATAGATGTTAGGCACACAAAGACAGCAAACAACAGCAAAGACAAGCATATTGAGATACAAAAGCTCCAAAAATGATCATTAAATTTGAAACTTTGTGTTTCTTTTTATTTTTGTTGTTGAGCAATACAATCTTAATCAGATACTAGTAACAAACATTTTTGTGACTTTTCAACTTCAATGTCCAATCAAAATCTTATATATATCTGGAAGTGTTCTACCACTGTCCTTGTTAGATTAGGGGCTATTTGTATAAACAAATTGTGACTGAAGGATGTTTGTTTATGCATCCCTGTCTAATATGAAATTCTAAAAATCATATCCCTTTATAATTTGCATAAAAACATTATTATAACCAAAACTGTACTTCCTATTTTTGCCATCATCCAAATCATATAACTAAATTTTAGTATGTAAATCGGTAGTGGTAAAATAGAGCCCACGAATCTGTACCATGTGATAGCTTTTTCGTGTACCACATGAACAACATTTTTTATCCTGATGTAGATTTCAGTTATGGGAACCAACTTACCTGATTGACTGATAAGGAAATCAGCCTAATTAAGCATGGGATTTTATCAGACTTGAGAGTTCACACTGGAATCTTTCAGAAATTTGAACCATGTGGTGCCTAAAATACTGATCACACTATTCACAAAAAAGCTATCACATGGTACACTTTCATGGTGTCTATTTTACCACTCTACTGATTTTACATGGCAACTGATTTTGAAAGATGTTTCCCCCCTCACTGAACACAAGCACCCCCCACCTAAAGCCTGGTTTTCATAAAATTGGAACAGTGTTTGCTACAGTTTCCATCAAACTGGGAAAGACGTCTGCAATTAGCGTTTTCATAGATTGGACACAAGCCAGCGCTCAGTTGGCAATGTGAGTAAAACATAGCACCAATATTGAATTGAACAGTGTTGTTGAAATGTAAACTTGCCATGTTAATGGGTTATCAAAGATAAATACAATGAAGAATAAGAAACAAGAGAAAGCACAAATTCTGAGTGAAAGATCTTTAAAAAATGATGTCAACAGAGCCAATTTCACACTCTTTTTCAAGAACTGAGACAAGCAGATCAAGAATACTTCTTTAGGTGGGTAAAATATACACAACAGCTTTGAATACAGTTTATAAGTGTTTCATTGCCCACATGCTCAATCTGTTCCACCATCTTAGATTGTGGTTGTAACAAAACAATACCTGACTGGATGATTGGAACCATGTGACTTGCATATCAGCTCAATATTGGCGATCATCTGTGACTCGTTTTCACTTTTTTTTTTTGCGATAGGGAGTGTCATAACATTTGGGAAAGTTCCTGACTGTTATGATTGGTGATCACCAACCATCGCAATAATCAGAATAGTGTCTCCTTTAATCAGGAAGATGTCACAAACAGTGGTGGTCACTTTTACCAAAACTCTTCCAATTGTTCCAATTTTATGAACTAACTGAAGTAAGTCACCCCCAACTTGGGACAGGGTGGGCATTAGTGAGGCACTTGACATTTGGGCAGTACAAATGTTGGTAAATACCCAAACAGTGGTGCAAAGATTAACATTAAATCCCCCACCCCCTCACTAAAGAAAAAAAATTCAAGTTATTTTTCCCAACTGCAGCTATATCCCTACCTGCCCCCACACCAGTCAAATCTTCACTTTATACCCACCTCCTGGGGCATCACTGCTTGTCACGTGATCCTATGCCCCACATTAACCCCCACCCTGTCCCGGGTTGGGTGAGTGGGGGTTTACTTTGATTAAAATAAATGGAGTCCCTATTACAAGTTTTTGTTTTTCTGTGAAGGATACGATCGACATCTTAAACAACCAAAAATCCATAGAAATAATGACGTTTCCTCGAACAATACGCTAATATTATCACTACAAGAATGTTAACGATCAATATTTAAGCTTAATCGTTTGGGCAAACTGACCGCTTCACTCTACTCTGAGTGTTTCCAAAGTAAATATTTAATGCCCTCTTATTACATATAGTTTCTTATGAAGAATATGTATAAAACACTACACATTTATTGATATTATTATACAGACAGTAATTAAGGTTAAATGAGATTTTTTTGAACAAAACAAGCATGCTGAAATTACGAAATTCGTTCCCAAACAAAATCGCTGTTCAGTAATTTCCCTTACTCACTTGATTATCTTCATCAACCCTCTTTTGAAACCTCATTCTGTTGACTTCAGCAGGAGTTTGTACCCTTATCGGTTCTATAAAAGCCTTTTTTGACGATGCAGATTTTGGTCGCGCTCTCGTTGTTGTAATCTTTTTTAAAAGTCTTTGGTTTTCTCTATCTATATCGATAACGTGGTTATTGCTAAAAGACATATTCTTGCGTTCTTGGGGAGCAGCTCTACGTGGAGCACTATATCGATAGTTACTTCTAGGCCTTGAACTCGAAGAAGCTAAAGATCGCCGGTCAAACTCAACCGTCCTTTCCTTTGAGCTGGTTGTTTCGTGTTGAGTTGACGGCTTTTCAAAATCTCCATTTTCCTTCTCTTTGTCGCGATCCAGTTTTTCACTTATATCTAAAACTGCTTTCAAAAGTAAGTTTAAGTCTATTTGGTCAGAGTCTGGTTTAAGAAAATGTTCTCTCTTCAACCCATCCACATGACTTCTATCTTTCAAGTCGTCCGCAGTGTTTCTCTGCACCCCCTTCTCCGCCATCTTATTTTCTGAGCGCGCATTTCGTCTTAGTCGGCTGTTACTATGGAAACAACGAAACACTGACTTTATATGACATCATCTAAACCACAACGACTTCCGGATGAACGTAGGAAAGCATTCTAGGTTAATTCTTTACTCTGGTGCAATTCTCTGGTGCCTACATACCTGTAGACTTTTTTATTTTCCTTAGAGATTTAACTATATATATTTCTGATCTTTCCACGTAACGAATGAATTAAACCGTTTTGGGTTTCGGCTACGACCCTACCGGGAAGCTACCGGGAAGAGCTACCGGGAAGAGCTACCGGGAAGAGCTACCGGGAAGTACATTAGAACCGGTTAGAATTTCAAAACTTGATGCAAGCAACCTCGTTCCCAGGGCCTTCTCGCTATTTTCAAAATGGCGGACGCTCGAGCGTCCGCCATTTTGAAAATAGCGAGAAGAGAAGGCCCTAGGAACGAGGTTGTGATGCAAGCACTAAATCGGAAGTAAAATTTCAGCAATCCGAGGTGGACTGATAAGGCAAATAGCGTAATAGGTAAATTACGAGCCCTAATTTATCTAATGACTAGAAGTTGTCAAAGGCCTTAGTGCAGTCTTCTTCTGTCATTATACGTTTAGGGCTCGTAATTTACCTATTACGCTATTTGCCTTATACGTCTTTTGAGCCCATCCCACATTATGGCGTACTTTTTGGCGTACTTGCTTAATTACTCCTTCTTGTGTCGAGGTGGACTGAGGCGAGTACCCTTGGAGCGTCGTCCGCGGTGCTTGGCAGGTATGTGGCCAGCGGCAATACATAGCACAGTTCTTGAGTGCAAGAATTCGTCGTGGCATGGAGGGAAACTTGAAAGAAAATGGATGGTAATTCTCATTTATATCCCGTTCTGACAACCATCAAACGCTTCTTGACATCAAGTGCTTTTATCATAGATGGAGCATGTAGGGTCGATTTATTTTTTTAAAGCTTCACATACCAGTTCTCTACAAATCTAAAAATTGTACCCCGCGTGGCTCGTCTGTGTAGCTTTTGTTTTGCTCAGAACTTATTCAATTTTATTAGATATTTTGGTTAATTTTCATTCTCCACGGAAAGGTTTATGTCGTTTTAAGTGTTCTCACCTGTAATCTCTAAGGTTTCTCTCAAGTGAAGGCATCGCTGAATGCAAGAAAGCTTGCACCAAGGAAAATCCCACGACATCAGAATGGCTCAATGCTGCCGCGAATGTAAGTACCACAACGTTGTATAACGCAATTATTATATCTGCAGATCGCTAAGACCAGAATTTTTAGACTGTAGTAAGTGGGAAATCCCAAACCTTAAAGTACTTAAATTGTAGCCAAAATGAAGGGATTGCAAGCCGGCTATTCATAGACAGGAGGCGTAGGGACGATGCGAGTTTACTTGTCATTCAAAGACCTTCTTTGCCATTCATTAAATATGACTATGTTAAAGTTTAATAAGTCTGGCTTCTCGTGAATTACCTTCGACAAAGTAAGTTCGACCTCTAGAGCGTTCTAATTTCTTTTGTTGATCTATCAATTTGGTTATTTCTGTTATCAGTGCTCTAGTTGTCTGTAAAGGAATTCCGGATACTAATTCAAAGAGCCTCGCTAAGCTGTTAAAGAGCTAACAGGTTTTTTCTTTTCTTCCGAGAGAACTGTGTTGCAAACACCTTTCTTGCGGCACCTGGAATATCGGCGTTCCCAACCAGCGCTTTGAATAACTAAAATCAAAATAAGAAACTGACAAACCCAAAGAAATGAATTGTCTGTATAATTTTTTATAAACGGCACTATGAAAAATAGTAATAATTTGTGATCCCGTTGTCAAGCTACTTATAGCATTTGTACATTACACTTGTACAATACACATTGATTTCTTTGTGTTTGTCTGTTGCAGAAATGAAATTTTACTGTGCTTATCTAGGTGCTTTATTTTTAGTAGCAGTCACATGTTTAAATTCACACTCCTATAAAATCAAACAAGTCCATCTAAAAAATGGTGTCTTTCCTCTCAAATCTCCAAATTGTGTAAATGTCATTTGTCATGTTCTGACATGTTCATTTACACACAACGACAACATTTCTATCATGAGTTTATCTCTTGTTTTGACATTTTTATTGCAGAATTTGTTTTTCTGCTATGTTCTTGTTGTTATGAATAATACTGTTTTTGTGGCCACAGGAGAGCCAATTGAGTCATTGAATTCATGCAAATATTGTGAAATGTTCAAGATAAGGGTTGGGTTATAATTTAGTTTAGTAAACATTCAATGTCTGTTGAATTCTAGAACCATTGCTATAGTAAATAAGTTAGAAAAAACTGAGCAGTTCTTGATAGATACTTCAACTTTCTACCCCTGTAAGTGATTCTAACATTGTTATGATGAATGGGGATTTAATTTCCTAACACAATAAACAATAGGAAGTAACTCAGAAGTAATGAGTTTCAACTCTGTGGGAATTACTATACGATTATGTTAAGTTTGAAAAGATTTAGACTTATTTAGTTTTGAATTACTGAAAGGCTAGAATCAATGGAAAGAATCCTTTTAGGTCTAGCTGTTTTCAGTTATTTGTTCACTTTTATGTTATTAATAAAATTTAATAAGGAACTCCTCTCAAACTAATGTCTATTTATTTGCATTTTCCATTGAAAGGTTTTCCTGTTCTCATTTTAGTTGTATAATATGTTAAAACATTTGAAATGAGCCTCAGTGTAAAGTAAATAAACCTTATTGTGACAGAGAAGTTTAAAATAACTAATACTATTTATTGGTTGGATTAAAATATCTCTGTTATAGAAAAAAAAGTTGATATGGATTTGACATAATGTACTTAATGTAAATGTGTTCTTCATGTAGAGCCATATATAAATGTAGTGTACATGAATAGTTAATTATCAATATACTCAAGTGTTAAATAAGTCAACCATGTCTCCAAGAAAAAGATATTATTTAGAGAATATGCTAACACTGCCAACAAAATATGCTTTTTCTTTGCTCCAAGGAAATAATCTATTGTATTTAATAATTGGCTGATAAACCATGAAACTATATTTTTGAAAAACCTGTATTATAAGTGGCTGTGAAAATATCTCTCATTAGATTTAGAATGTCTTATCTTGTTGTATAGTCTGGTCAAACTATTGACCTATGATAAATCTATCCTCTATGTAATTCTATCCTTGTACAAAAAACTTATTTTACAGTACTAAGGGTTTATTTATTTATTTAATTTTATTATTCTGTTTTTGTTTTATTTTATTAAATGGATTTATTCTTTTTCTTTTTTTGTAGCTGGACTTAAAATTATATGGAACAAAATTTTTACCTGAAGATTTGCATAAAGGAAAATTAGAATCAGTAAGTATTTATTTCTTAATCATATTTCTTGAATTTACAGTGTTTATGATTTTAAAGATAAATTTCTTGATTAAAGACTTAAAATTCCCTTTTCAAAATAACAATTCTTAAATACTTGACATTTTCAAATGTCTGTTTCTTTGTGCTGCATCACTCATTTCTTTTAGATTAAAGGTCCTGGTGTACTTCAGATTCAGAAACTAAGAAACATATCCGCACCTAAATCAAATGAAGAATCTAACCATGCTCCCAGACTGTTAAAATTCCAACTCACAGATGGCTCTATGAGCTGTCAAGGACTAGAATTTTCTACTATTTCTGACATCAGGTAAAGGTAGTTCACTGCTTACCTTTAGTAATACTTAATCTAAAATCTCTTGTAAGATCTCTTATATTACAGTTTTTTACATTATTGTACCAACACTTATCTATAATAGTATTTAACCAGCATAATTTTTTTGCAGAAAGTTACTATAAAATATAGTTTGTATACAGCTTATATTTTTATATAATAACAAATTAGATGGGGAAGTTATTTCATACAAATCTGTTAGTCAGGAAATTGATCATTTGAATTGGTTGGGTTCTATACCACTTAGTTTGTCATTACAGTTGATTTTTTAATAATTAAATCCACTCTCATTCAGTATTTACTCATGTGGGAAAGTGCAGGGATGGATGCAGGAATTTGTCAAAGGGTGTCCTAGATGCAGAAATTTGTTAAGGGGGTGTCCGAAATGAAGAAATGCACTGTGTATAGGGATGCTATGACGTCATAAATGCTTTTTTAAAAGGCAAAATAGCAGGGAATTGGGGTGTCCCATGCACCTGTGGACACCCCCCTAAATCCGCCCCTGAAGTGAATCATTTGTCCTCATTGTGTAAGGGACATAGGTACACATAAAATTTAAAATCCATAGAGGATATTACATGGCTGTGTGGAGATACAAATTTTATCTTCAAGTGTAGAAAAAATATCTCACGAGTGAGTGCAGCATGGGCAAATGGAGTTACCAACACTTACTGTACAGTGCAGATTGTTCACTATTACCTTCTGTATGTACACATTTAAAGGCACTTTACAGTTATAAGCAGTGGTTACTAATGAGAAATTGACATTAAGGATTATCATTGCCAGAGTTGCTTTAAATCCTAATTCGCATTTTAACCTTGCTTTCAATTTTGGGTAATGAGGTGATAGAGATGAGAACCATTTAAAGTAAATCCAGGCCCTAAAAGTCTAACCATTTGTTGATGTAATGGCACCTTGGCACCAAACGCATTAATCCATCATTTCTATCATAATTCTATGTGTACCCAAATTTACAGTGTTCAACTTACCAATAGAGAAAATAATTCCCTGGGATCCCTGCAGTTTCCTCATACATTACATTACTGGCTGTGTTGCTTGTGTGGTTAGTCCTTGTGGTGTACAGGTAATAGATTGGACTAGTAAAACCAAAAATGTGGAGTTTGGTTCCTGCCAAGGGTTTAAAGTTATTTTTCTCTTTCTTTCTATATATGACACAGTTACGAATCAAGATGGCGGGGCATCTTGAATCTCTCGTCAACTTTAAAAATGCTCGGTTGATTTTATTCTTTTTAT
>JANTNT010078100.1:0-11568 GCA_024752375.1 Entacmaea quadricolor | reverse complement strand
AGAACCAACAAACAACTCTACTCACATATGACTATAGAGAACCCCTTGAAGCAAGGGAGAGAGCCAACAAACAACTCCACTGATATACGACACTGAGCCCGGCAGGACTTGAACCAGGGTGGTATTGGTGGGATGCCAGCACTCTCACCGCTAAGCCACCGAATAATGCTGTTATAATTAAGGAGGCTCCATATAGTATTTTTCGCGCGAGGCATGGGAACAAATTGCGTGATGGCGCAAGCTTTTAAATTAAACAAAAAAAATAAAGAACGATAGCGGCGCTGCGAATTTTTATTTTGACGACATCATGAAATTAAGGGAGATATACGGTAAAATATTTTGAAATTTCAACAGCTTTTTTTCTTGGTTACACTATTAGGCAACTGACAAAATCTTAATGAATTTGGTACTATGGAAACCTTTTCATTTAGAAAAATTAAAATTTCCCAATAACTTAAATCCTGTAGTACCGAATCTTTCATTTCTTGTCATATGAAAGATAACCTAGTGAATTTACAGGAAACCAAATTTTAAAAAAATTCACCGTAAAGACTTGAGTTAAGTTAGTTTAATTTAATTAATTTAAGTTAAGTTAGTTTAATTTTTTAATGAAAAAACGACCTTTGTTGTGGTTGACGTAGTTGCTATGGTTACGTTATACGTGATAAATTTCGCAAAAAGTGAATCCTAAGCTCATAAACTTTAATGTGGTTAGCTTGTCGGGTATCAACATTTTGGTCTATATTAGCCATATAATGACGTTTCCCATTGTTTGGTATTGCCTCAAAGCACTATGGAGCCACCTTAAGCTAATAAATTTAAACTTACCACAAGAAGCTCTGCAGGAATAGGAAACGGAAGCTTTTTCCTGAATTTCTCATTAAATTTTTTGAGACCAATCAATATAATAAGACTCAGCACTCCTGTGATAATGGATCCTACGTTGGACGATGCGATATGTTTCAACATATAAACTGACATCTTCAAAATAAAATAACAAGTTACACAATTAAAAATTGAATGCAGTTATTTAAAACCAGTGCTTTGTTACGTACAGGGTATCAGAGAACACAATTAGGGTGATATGGATCGTCTACGCTGCTATGGCGTTGTCTTCTCACCAATGCAGTAGTTTTGTGCAAGGGGACCATAGATCGAGCCCCATGTACAAAGGCTTGACTGTTCTCTCCCTTGCCATAAGGGTTTTTCTCCGGGTTGTCCGGTCTTCTTTCCTCCGTAAAATTCAACATGTGAGTTTGGGTATTGTGTGTTGTAAATACTGAATGTAGTGGTAGTGTGTGTGGAGGAAACCCAACGAAAGAGCCTCTTACGGGGAGTCGTGGTTGTAAAATGAACCTTTCAAGGGGTTTTCAAGTCGTCAAGACATTCTTTACAGTCAAGTTTGGTTGTTGTACTTTAGACTGGCTGTTTCGTAAGCTGTAATTAAGCTGTAATTAGATTATAATAGATTATAATAAGTTTATTTTAGTATTAGTATATGTAATAGGACTCCATGCTGTCCATGCAATTAAGAAATAATTGGACGAGGCTGTGGGCCGAGTCCAATTTGGCAGTCGGAGGAATTTTTCTAATTATTGTTTTCTTATTATTGTCTAACTATTTCTTAATTGGAAAGCATGGAGTCCTGCTACCTATTAATTATACAGCTACTAAATTAATCCCATATCAACAAGACCTGTCCAATTAAGAAAATAATAGGACAGTTACCTATATGGGATTAATTAGTAGCTGTATGATTAATCAATAAATCAGTTTGTCGGTTGGATGAAGTCTTGTCTTTGTTACTCGGAACGTAACATCAGTTTTTTTTAATGAGAATGAAGTTTGAAGAGTAAAATCTGTTGTAAAAGGAGGACAAAGATGTGGACACGCGCTGCAACATTGCGCGCAAAATTCAAAGCAGTTGATGAATTGAAGCGTGTGTCATAGCCACTGCAAAATCCCTTGGGGAATTTCGGTAAAAAACGACATAGCGCCCTTTCTCACCATGAGCAAGAATTTGAGCCATATGAGTTGCAGGTTAAATCCCTAGGGAAAAAGCCTTAGGGATCGCAAGTTCAAGATTCTGGATCTGCCGAAACATGCTTAAAATTAAATGTATTGTGCTGTTCTTGAAGGTTTTTACTGCAATTGTTGCTCGCAATATTGCGAGTGCAGAAGTAGAATCGAGTTCCACGTAGCAATAACTTTGTGTGTCCATTCTCGCAACATTGCTGGCAATCTTTTTATTTGCCGCTGTCCAAAATACCACAGATTCATTTTTCAACTAGATTGCGAGATTTGTTGCACGAAATGTTACAGCGTGTGATATCTAAAATCTTTGTTGCCAGCAATATTGTATGCAATGTTGCAGCGTATGCCTTGGGCAATAAATACGTAGAGCGTAATGTCAGCGATGTGCAATCTGGAACTTGGAACACGGCGGTCAAACGCACTGCGCATGCTCAACTATATATTTTTACGTACGATGGTTTTTATAGGAAAACCGGAAAGAAGTACAAAAATGCAAAAAGCAAGAAAACTATTCCAAAAACTAGGTTTATTTCTACATGTTTTAGAAAAACACCGGAACTAAATAATATGAGTTTCACCAAAAAAGCCTAGTTTTCTCAAATAAGTCATATTTGCCGAAAAAAGCTTATTATTCTCGTTGTTTTTGATCACGAAAGAAGACGCCTACAAAAAAATACTTATTTTTAGAGTTCCATACTTCTTTACTGTATTGTATTTTTAATGATATGAATAAAAGGATGTACAGAGATTCATTCCTAAGATGTCTTAATTTTTACTAAAAACACACTAATCTGTCTGATTTACTTTGTTAAATACTTAGCCAAATACTCGATAAAAATGCTTAGAAATTTCCTACGAGTGATCAAGTTTAGTTTTAACTAGTTAAAAAGAAGAATGGACACACAGGATACACAGAATACTTGCAGTCATCACTTGATTGTCTGATCATGATTAAATGAAAAAAAAAAAAAAAAAGGAAAGTTAAAGTACTAACAGTTACAGTTCATCTAAGCCGAGCAGCATTTTTTTGTCAATCCACCAAAGAAATTGTGTTAAAATACTTTCTATCTTGGACTTTCAGCACTTGTCTCCTTGTCTATTTGATTCTTTCATGCCTTGTCCAGTAATCATAGAGTAAAATATTTTTTAACCTCGAACCCTGTTCGAAGTTTACAGGCCCTTTTTTCTGGGTTTTCGCTGAACTAGTTTTACTACTAAAACAACTTCTTTGAAAAGATAACGTTTCACTTTGTGAAGCTAGTCTCATTTTGTTCCGGTGTTTTTCTAAAATATATGTAGAAATAAATCTTATATTCGCAGTACTTTTCTTGTTTTTAGCATTTTTGTACTTCTTTTTGGCTTTTTTCATATAAAAAACCATCATAAAAGTCCAAAAATTCCTGGGGACGATAATGGACAATGCGCATGCGCAGTGCGTTTGACCGCCGTGTTGGAACTTGGTCGATACCTGGTTCCGGTTTCACGAGTTCCTCTGTTCTCGGTGTTTATATGAGAAAGCTAACTTTGTGAAATCCGTATTCTATTTCTCAATGATTCCGGCAGATATTATTAAATGGCTTATTTGTTCCGTATACTTGCACCGCACGCAAAGGTTCTTGACTCTATGCAGCCAATAGAAACTCTATCTAGGAATGAGCGTCCAGTTTTGCACTAGTCTCATAAACTATGATTAAATTGAAAAAGTTTGTTTACTACAAAGCCGCCATTTTGGAAGATAATACCTAAAGGCCGGCACACACTAAGCTACAAGACTCTTAGGCACAACGCGTGAACACGTCGCTGCAACAATTCCCCTCGTGTGTAACGTAGAATTCTTGTGAAAAACGTTGTCCCGTGACAGAGTTTTGTCCCTGAAACAGGTCATGAATTCAAACTGGTTTAAATTCATGCGACCTACTGCAGGGACAAAATGAGTGAAAGCGACATGTTTGGGAAGCAATACACACGAGGTGATGTGTCCTTGCGTCTTGACGCAGCAACTTGTCTCCTGGTGTGTACCGGCATTTATAGTTGTCAGCATTCTACGATAAAAACTGGAACGCGCTATTATTTATGTGATTTTTACCTTTACAGAAAGCAATATCCCTGTGAACTTTGGTAGCTTTAGGCCAAGAATAAGCTTCACTTGGCTTACGACAACCAACACTGCAGATCCTGTAGTGAAGCCACTGATAAAAGGGTCTGATAGATACTTAGTAACGAAGCCGAGCTTAAGTAGACCCATAGCAACCTAGTGACGTAAGAAGATTGAATAACACATGCATGCATAAACATCTTATAATAATCGGACTTAATAGTTCGGGACCCTTGCTACTGCGCACCTTGTTTGCGGACGGCATTTTCAAAGAAAATCAAAATTTTGATAAAAGTTGGATCACGTTTTATCATAACATTGCGCTTTATTAAATGATGTCGTATGTTATAAAAAAACTGCATATTGAAGAGCAGTGGTCACCAAGTCACTAGTACCCAGTCCTCACCCGGCAAAAGCACTCGATTTTTATCGGTCTTTGCGCTTTAGTTAGTGTTACGAGAGGCTCGATGGGATCTTATGAACTGGAACGTACTTCTTCAACTCTCTCTCGTACTAATTACACGAGTTATACGTAACTTTGTGACAGCAGGTGTCACTTAACAAACTATATGCTACTAAATTAACCAAGGCTAAACCAATTAGAATCAGGCCAAAGAATAAACAAATTCCAAAGTCCAAAATTCTATCCGAACAGAAATCTTTTATGATTTAATGAATGATTTAACAAAGCTTGATCTAAATGAATATACGATAAAAGTGTAGCAATGATTATAGGGAAAATATTTATCAATAGACTTTAAAAGGTAAGCTAGATATTAACAAGTAAAGGGTAGAAACTAAGTAAGGCGTTGATAGAGGTACAAATACTAGAAGGAGAGGCTAATCGATCAGAATTGATTAGGATTCATTGCATTCTTGCGTTTAGTGGAAAGCTTGCAAGTGAAACGCAATCTGCTATTTATATAACTAATGAAGTATAGATTAAAAAGATTTGTTCCATTGATATAAGGTAAACAGGAAATTACTCTTGTCCTATAATTATCTCTAAAAATATAAATTTTAATTCGTAACATTAGCACGGAGACCCTCGTTTTTTTAACTCGTGGATATGCGAAACATAGAAACGAGTTATTGTGAGGACACAGGATTTGCAAATGTATCACTCACTCAATCACTCGCTCGCTTACTAAGGTGTCAGCAAAAATTGCGCAATAGACTATGACATTCCACCACTTGGTTTCCATTAAGATTTTAATTCGAAGTTGACAAACTGCCAGCTGTCAATCGATGTCGGGCCTTTGATCTTATTCTCTCATATGGGTCATGATTATAAATTCCTTCTACTGATTGCCCCCAAACGCAAAGGATTATGGGGGATGTGAAATAGAGAATGGGAGCTGTCGACTGTTGTGAATGTCAAACAAAGTTTTAGTATGGGTGACATTAAAGTCACGTGATACGAAACAATCTCTCTGCGCATGCGTTGTTTTAATTGACCGCTCTTCCAAGGCTAATTATAAATCAAAATTCATTTTTAATTTCGGCTTCGAAGAGGGCTGTCCAATACTCCGACAAATTTATGCATAGCATTGTATTGTATTGTATCCACATAACAATAGATTAACAATACAATACAATTGAGAACGACGCAACACAATAGAATGAAATACAATGCTACGCATAAATTTGTCGGAGTATTGGACAAGTTAGGCTTCGAAATAAGAAATCGAATCAAAGCTAACCACTTCCAGGATAAATCCATCTTGTCAAGAGTTATCAAGAACTGCTTAAATATCGATTTGGAACTTCAAGATTGAAAAGCACGAATTTGAGAACGAAATGGTGAGTTGCTGTGGAATGTCAAGTTTCATAACACTAGGTGAATTCAAAGCAATAAATAAATAAATCGAAACAAATAAAATTACTACCAGAACAACGGTTTGATTATTTCGAAATCTCCGAAACTTCATCTAAATTGTTCTCAAAATACTTCATTAATTTAAAATAAAATTAACGAAAATATGCGCCAGGTAAGCCTACTTATTCCGCCATCATTATTACCAAGAGAACAAAAGGGACAGAGAGGGACTGTCGGGATGCCTGTGGAATATCTTAATCTCACTAAACTAGTCATTTTTAGAGCA
Source organism: Entacmaea quadricolor (assembly GCA_024752375.1). Classification (NCBI taxonomy): domain Eukaryota; kingdom Metazoa; phylum Cnidaria; class Anthozoa; order Actiniaria; family Actiniidae; genus Entacmaea; species Entacmaea quadricolor. Next base: position 5,334 of record JANTNT010078100.1, on the reverse strand, counting down.
AGCGGACGTTTGAGAAAACAGTTTCCAGTTTAAAACTTTAAAACAAAAATCGATCCACGAGTTTGCCATATGGCACATTTGATTCTTTCTATCCAAGGCTTTACAATAATTTCAATTTTTTAAATAAAAAATACGTACCATTTTCCTTGATTGGGTTTTCGTAAATTTTTCATATTTTTACAACTGTACACATTTATGGGTGCGTAATTGCGTAGAATTTTGCTTCTATAATTCACGTTTAAGGTAATTCCGTAGTTTTGCACTGCGCACTCTACTGCGCATGGATCAAAAATTACAAAATTACGATTTTGCGAGCATTTTCACTCAAAGTACAAGTGAAATCTTTGTAATACGCAGTTTGGAACATTTTTCTTATCTTTGGAGCGATAAATGGGGATTTTCTAAGAACTCGCCCCAGTCCTCTCTCGGAAAAGTGTTGTTTTTAGCCCCATAATGGTGATATTTTACAAAATATCTCGCAAACAAGCTCGGTGACCCCTCTTTTTTATTACAGAAAATCAAGGATAACGAGTTTATCAACCATATAACTCAATTTAAACAAAATTTTATCTTTCGTTTTCGAGATATTCTCAAAAATACACGATAGCAAACTGATTTCAAGGTGATATTTGGGTTGGCCATGATGTTTAAATGACCCTTATGTTTCACAATAGTCATGTTTTCAGGTCGATATTTAAGATATTTTCTAAAGTCTATGGCATAAATGAAATGATATGATCAATGTTTTAATACTAGCATACATTTCATGGGAGTGATGATGGCTCAATGTCCGATTCTCTAGTTTCGAAAATCGGTCTCGCATGGCCTCAAAAATGGCTAATTTTACTGCTATCTAGCGCAAAAACGAACTCGGTGACCCCTCTTTTTTATTTCATTTTTGGAATGGCCATAGCTTAGTTAGTAACTGTACAAAATTTTAATAAAAATCTATGTTCGGTTCTTTTTCTACGGAATTACCTTAACAATATTTGCTAATGACTGAATGATCTTTATGACAAGAAATCATTAGATAATCCTTGGATGTGTCGTTTGAAATAGTCTAACACTTTTGCCCGCAGAATGTGTACTGTTTGCATTCTCTGTATTACTTCGATTAGGTACTTTTTGAGAAAAATCGCCGCGATAGCTCGAAAACCATTACATGGGCAGAAATTTGCTACAACAACCTGCGTCGCAGGTCAAAAAACATGGCGGGTTTATAAGAGAATGACCGCGAAATGATATTAAATTCAAGATTACTAGCTTCTGGTAATATAAGGCTTACCTCTACACATTAGAAACATTCATATCCTCTCCAACTCTAAGTATATTGTAAATATTCTCCACTGTAATGAGCGATTCCTCAGCCCCAAGGCCGTAAAATCTCTAAAATTCGTTCCCCATAACTGCCTTATAAATCACAGAAAACCTCTGAAGTAGGCCGGGATAGTCTGCTCATTAATACGTAGGATCAATCAATAGACAATCTCTACACATCGTAACTCACAGTTCAATAACAAAACATCATTTCTGTGTGGTTTTTGGTGCATAATATTAAGAAAACATGCGGACAAATCCTTTCAAAAACTGATAAATAACAGATAGACTGCCTTCGTCTGACCAGGAGACAAAATCATCAAAAACTTCTCATATTCGAGCAAGCTTTTCCAATCACCTTCGTGTGATATTAAACAATTTCTAGCGGCCATTTTGATTTGAATTGGCCGTCAAAGACTTGATATTAGACTATTTAAGATTATGTTGTGGTGTGTGGGCTGTCTGTGGTTTTAAAAATTCTTAAAAAACAGGTTTTTATTAAAAAAATATATTCTTGTATACTACTTTTGCTAACAGAATTTAACCCTAAATTGCTCATAAAATGCTCATCAGCTAAAGGCCTTGAGCCTGCGAACTCAGACTGCTGAACTGTAGCAAATTTCTACCCATGACAGTGACCCCCACTTTTTTTCTGTGTTTTGTCTTGCCTAACAAAAATATTTAACTGACATGCATGATTTCTAAGAAAATTCATTGATTAAATCCAAGCCGGAGTCTCGAACTATTACCTTAAACTATTCGGTCCCCAAAATCCGACTTGCGTTTCTTTGCGTGGAATGTGGATCAATAGTGGATTTTCAAATGAAGTCAATTAAAGTTATTACCTGCATAAATCCAATAAGCAACGAAAGAGTAACAGCTATTTCTATCTTCTTTGCGTCGAAAGGACTCCACATCATCCCGTCAGGGAGTAGCGTAGGTGGCGAGTTGGTCACGTTGAACGTGTTATGTTGTGAAGATGTACCAGAGTCTCCTCCCATTTTAAGCACCTCCCTCTCGCAGATTTGAGCAACCATTAAAGAAATTACAGCAAAGGAACCTAGAAAATACGTGAAAACTGATTTTCAATAGCAGATTTTTCTGATATCTTTTATAATTTGTTGATTCGCCCGTAGGACAAGGTTCAGTACAATAGGACAAGAGGTCCCCTATTAGGCAAAACAACAAATCCTATCCACCTAAGAATCTCTTAAGGTGACTGGCTACTATTGAACGTTCGATACGAGCCCACGGGAAAGCGCGCGCACGAATACCGCTGAGTTGCCATGACAACATTCAACATTTTTATAAGGAACTACTGACGTTTTGAACTTCAAGAGGGCAAAACTCCCAAATTTTGCACGGGACCCTATAATTTCTTTTCGATTTTCGGAAAGGGCATGTAAAAAAGAATCTTTTGGAGCTCGTTTTAGCCAAAAATTATCGCCATGGAAGGAACAAAATGTTAAAGTGTTATTAGTTTTTCACATAAATCTTCGTTAAATCCAATTTAGTTTCATAGAGTGGTTTTCATTAACCCGTGAAACAAAGTTCACGGGTTAATGAAAACCACTCTAATACGTTGTATAATTTAGGTTTTCTGAGAAATTTGGCTCAAAAGCTCCATTTATTTTCGCGTTATGAATTTTTCAAGACCGCATTTAGTTTTCGTCCGTTTTCCGTCAAAATTTTGCGAGTATACACATGAATTAATTCTCGATATCTTAAAAACTACTTCGGGACACCCCTTTTTTTCTTTCAGATTTGAAATCAGCATTAAATTTTGATTTTAAAAAGTATGATTTAAAATTTTTTTTTCATGGATTTCTTCAATAGTAGGCAGTCACCTTAATCCACCGCACAAATCCCATTAAGAAATCATTAGTACAGAGCTCAGACACTAAGGACTGTCACCATCAGAATTTCTTTACGTCCTTAGTGGAGTTCTTTTACCGGTCCATCTGATATTGTTAAGTTAGGTGAATTATTTAGAGATCGACTGGACCGCCATTTAAGTTGATCATCCAAGCAACTTGGAAGTCTAACCATTTGTAGATGTAATTACAAAGGCAGCACTTTCTCCTCGGTTGGTTTAATTTAAGACCCTGAGTGTTGTTCCGGCCAGGACTCGAACCACGACCTCCCGCACACTCAATAACAGAAGTAACCGGCGTCCGAACAACTGAGCCCTCCTGATGGCGGTAAAGGAGCGTCTGTGTTGTTAGAGTGATGCTAGGGTGATAAGAAGTCTCGCGCCCAATTTTCTCTCCGTTTCGTTAACGGTCCTTTCCACTGTCTTAAAAACATTCGTTACTATCTATGTCAAAATTTCCAATTCTATTGCTACCCATCGATTTAATTTGATCTGGTATGGAAACGACTGTCTAATGACAGCAAGCTAGGTTACTTTACTGAAAGGAGACTAGTGTCGCGTGCCAAAACTTGCCGCCACCATTTTTTTGATTTTAGGAGCATACACAAGCTGTAACATCCAACGTAGTATTGCTGGCAATAAAGTTTTCAGAGGGATGTAAAACGCTGTAACGTTTCCTGCACCCAGTAACGTCACGTTTTATGTGACCAGTGGTTGTTTTAAAACTTGCAAAGTCTCCTTGAATAATTATATTTTTCGAGTTATTTCCTCAACCATGAAACGCGTAACACTGATACCTTTATTGCCACCGAAAAACTGGAGCCCTTTCTTCACGCAGTATTTAAAAAACTTTGAGAAATCAAAATCATGCTCAAAAACCGCTGAGCTTTTTATTCTTTTTCTTGGTCACCGTTTCACATTTTATGTCTCCCGATACTCTGATGTGGAAAACGCAGAGGTTTTTTTTATTACCATAACGAAACAAACTCGATGTACAATGATGTGTTATAGGTATCCCACATGGCTTAACTGCCTCTCTCTTTTTATTCGGATGATTTATTTTGTTCAAAACCACGTGTTGATATAGCTAGAACATTATTGTACATCGAGTTTGTTTCATTATTCATTTTTCTCGTAGTAGTCGTGTTTTCCTCCCTCCACAAAATTCCAATTCGATCTGTGAGTTAGCTGTGCCCCGACTTTGATCAGCCTTGTCGTTGTTTCAGGGTTTGATAAAATTGATTCAACAACAACTTCCTTTCATTAGAATTGACAACGAAAGATATTTTCAATTAAGTTTTTTTTGGCGAAATAATCGGGTTACGTACCTTGGGACAAATACCTCGAAGTTCCCATCAACATGTAGATCAATACTGGAACCATAGCTGTATACAATCCCGTCACGGGTGGTAACGATGCCAGCATTGCAAACGCAAGACCTAAGCACAAAGATAATGTTTTTAAATGTTTTTACAATTAATATGATAGCATTTCAATTAATATCTTTGGAGAGTAAAGACATTTAACATTATAATTAATAGGGAGTGTAGGGGATTTCCACCCGTCTCGGATGACTTTGTGCTATTTTCTTCCTAACTGATATCTAATGCAGTGGAACCAGTATTTGTAAATATTTTTTTCGTGCCGGCCTAAATGGCTTGCCCCTCTACAGCTGCAGCCTCTTCTTAAGACTTTCCAATTGCCAATTTTGACCTCTTTCAGCTCGTAGGGTAGTTCATTCAGTATGGAGTTGCACATGTCGATCTAGTGCCGGAGTGCGGCGACGTAAAATCAGCAGGCGACGTAAAATAAGTAGTCCACATAAACTGGACAAACTTCTCAGGGAATAATAATTTTTGTTTTATTTTTGAACCATACATAAACTTTTCTTATCAGTTCATTCAGCCGAAAATTGCACTTATTTATATAGTCTTATTCGATGACTGATTAACTTGATGAAATGAAACTCTTCTTTAAAACATCAACTATTCATCACCCAATGTCCTCATTACATCAAGTGCAATCCACATTCCTGTCAATCACATCAATAAACGATATTTGGCGGGACGCTCACCACCGTCTGAACAAACACTGTGATTGGATGAAGAAACAAAAGAATAATAGAGCAAGACAAAACGAGCCAT
>JANTNT010077767.1:0-11576 GCA_024752375.1 Entacmaea quadricolor | reverse complement strand
ACCTACAACCCATTCATCGTTTCTATGTATTACACACCGACGCAGCTCAAACTAGATTAATCACTAGTTTTCTTTTGGAAATAAGCACATACAATTAGTTTGTCATGTAGCATGATATATATAAGTTAATAAATTATGAATAATTATTACAGTAATGCAGAAGCTGCTCAGATGATTGGCTAAAACAAACAAAAGAATTCATTAATTATCTACTCGTTCTGTTGTTTTCCTTGTCAGGTTAGGATAAGTGTTAGCCTATTGGAGTAGATCGTATTAGCAGCTGTGAGCCTTGCCAAATTATTGAAGAACAATAGTTTCATATGTGATGTGCCACATTTCAGCACAGTTCTGGGATACTGCAGATTTTCATGCTTTTTGATTGTCTCAAAGCAAAGCAACACATGACCATCTGCTTCATGCTCATGTACTTATTATGAGTCATGATAAACATTGCTACCTAGGGTTTTTTGGTGGATCATTGAGTATGCAGCCCTCAAATTCCTCCACTGACAATCACTGTAAACTGTAAACTACATTGGGACGTATTTGAAATGTGCTATATAAACACCCCATTGTTGTTGTTGTTATTCCATGATAAAATGTTAAATTAAATACCAAGTTAAGGATAAAATTGATAAAATATATAGACAGTTGATAATCATATTGATATATTAAACAACACCTTATTTTGTTTGATATCATTTTAGGATTTTACCAAATTTGTGTGTATGTCATCTTCAGTGAATGAGACACATAAAGCAGTGGTATATCAAATAAATAATGATGAAGTGTCTGTCAATAATGTTCCCATGGTAACAGTAGAGCCAATATTCTCACTGCTCAAGCCAGAAGGTCAGTAATACATCTATCTAATTTATGTATCAGACATAGGTTTGGTATTCTGTTCCATTCTCTCTGTCATCACCATCTATAACTGTGCCCCTCACCATCTCCACTAACCATCCTTTTTTGTTCTTTTTTTCAGCACTTAGTCCAGAATACTGTCCCCCAGAATTATTCTCATATCCAAGTAAACAAGGTAAGTTAACTATAACCAACACACTGACTATAATTGCTATTCTGTACTGTACTGTACTGTACCTTACTATACTGTACCTTACTATACTAACAACATTGCTAAAGCAGAAATCAAACCATGAGCCAAACAATAATAATTATTACTGACAGTTCCATTTAATACTCATATTAATTATAATAATTTATTTTCTTGTGGTTCTGTGTAGGACACCAAGCTTATGGACTTATATTTAAACCATTGAACTTTGAACCTGGTGAAAAATACCCTACAGTACTGTATGTGTATGGTGGACCACAAGTACAGGTAGATATATCATTGTTATCATCAGCTGCTGCCACCCAGTTGGCTTAGTTAGTTGAGTTTTAGTCTGTTGTGCAGGAGGTCGGGGTTCCGATCCCAGCTGGACGAAAATTCTTCCTTTGTAATTATGTCTACAAATGGTTAGACTTTTGAGTGGCTCTGATGATCACTTAAGGATGTTCATGGCCATTGTTTTTGCACATCCTTTCTATGCACGAGTGCACGATTATTTAATACAAGTGAGGAATGCCTGACTGATTTTTGACTTATAGGGAACCATTAGGATCAGAAACAGTATGTGGAAATATCTCAAAAACAAAGTCAGTGATTTTTTATTGTACTTTAAAATAAGGTTATTTTAAATTAAAATATATTATCTAACTTTGCAGAAAAAAATTTTAAATCTTTCTTGTGAATCAAATCAAAATTACATATTTTGTGTCTGATTGGAATACAATTTCAGAGAATTTTTAGGCTGCAAGTGCACTCTCTCAGCTCAATAACTTTTCATGTTACTAGTTTTTAATGAAAAAAAAAAAAAAACAAATGCTAATCAATTATTGTATCCTTCACTAGACTTCTGCAAAGCGTGGGGGTGCAGAATTTGCTTTTCATCAAAATATGGCTTCTTCTTGACAAATTTCCCTGTTTGCGTTGTGTATTTTTACTGCCAGTAGGTTAAGATTCCATGCACCATGACAGCTAAACAAAATTCTCAGACCCCCATTTTTTATTTGCTTGTTCTACTTCTTATACGTTTTTCTTTTATCATGCAAAAGTTTTAAAAAATCTGTCAAGAGAATTTTTTGCCCATGAACGTCCTTAAATGGCGATCCCATCACTAAACACTCCATTAACCAAAATTGGAGGGAAGAAAAACTGAGGACTTAAAGAAACTCTGGTGGGGATCATAAAATAATAATTATATATATATAAATACAATATCACCATAATCATTATCTCAAAGACATCAGAATGACTTGTACTGATTTTGATGTTGATTATAATTTCAGCTGGTAACAAATGCCCACAAAGGACCACGTTTTCTTAGGTTGCACACGTTGGCTATGCTGGGTTATGTCGTAGTTGTGATTGACAGTAGAGGGTCTTCACGAAGAGGACTACATTTCGAAGGACATCTAAAGAACAGAATGGTATGACACTCCGATAAAAGTGGTCCTATATCTAGTGTACATGTAGATGGTTTAGGTTGTGAGGGAAGATTCATTTAATATGACAAGTACAAAAGAAAACTAGTGATTAATCTAGTTTGAGCTGCATCGGTGTATAATACATAGAATCAATGGATGGGTTGTAGGTAAGTTAAAACACCGTGAATAAAAACTAGTTTTCTTAACTGAAGTTTTGGACATTAGTCGTTGTCAAAGTAAAAAAGCCAAGGGGGACATGAAGTTTTATGGGGGACCCTTAAATGTCCAAAAGATATAGAGGGAAGCCTTTATGTTTTGGGGATAGCTAATTGAAATTATTATTACCATGCTGTCCAGGGGGGGTTACTCCCACATATGGACTATATGGGGATAATTCACTGAACAGGTTATGGGTTTTGAAGTTTCTTGTCATGAACAGGGTATTTTTTTCCCTGTCATTTTCAGGGTATGTATTTTCCAAATAACCTTAGTCACAGTGACAGCCATAGTTTTATCTATTGTTTGTTGGCCATGAAAATGATACTTGAGCTATTATTAGATATTTTGTTATGGTGTCTTGTTCAGGATGTACAATTTTAGTTATTGGCACTACAGGATGAGAGTATAGGGTTTATCATAAACAAGGATATACAACCATACCCTTTGAAATAAAAAGGGGATGAGATCTGTCATAAACAGGGTAAACAATTTAATTAAGATCTCAGTGAAACACCCCACCAAAATCCTGCTGGAGTTCACCCCCCCTGGGCTGTGCTGGTGAATTTTTACACTGCACACTGGGGGACTGCAAAGTTTGGCAAATTCAGAAATGGGGGGCACTGAAAATTTCATACTGGTATTCTAAAATCTTCATGCCCACTCTCTTCATGTTAAGTAAACCTTCCCTTACAGATTCAGATAGGATTTCACATTGATCCTTTAGCAAAAGGCACTGGTGTAACAGGTCTTACATACAGTGTAAAGGGCTAAAGGTAGATTAACTAGGGCTATATTTGTTTAATACTGTATATGGATGTGTGTTTTATAATAAACTCAACACACTTTAGACAATATTGACCCAACAATCAAATACAGTTTAATATATTTATGTATTAACAACTAAAAGAGAAAACAGTACAGTATAATATAAATGTTATCACAATATGGCTACTGTAAAAGGAACCACTTTGACAACATCACCAACCATTCAAGATATATATTAATGTAGAATTTAAGTGCGTTCCAACTTTAGCCAATTCTAGCCAATCAGGAGTAAGTAAAAGCCAAACAATTTTGATGTTATCAAGAGACCATGGGAATGAAACATTGTGATTGGCTGAGTTCAAGATTCTTCTGATTGTGATCTGCCATGATTGGCTCAAGTTTTCACTCTAAATCTTGATTGGTTCTTGTTGTCAAAATGGCCCAAGTTGCAGTTGCACTGTAAAAACATCAAATGAATGCCTTTTTTATTAACTAGGGTCAGATAGAAATAGAAGACCAAGTTGAAGGACTGGAGTACATTGCAAAGACAACAAACTGTATAGACATGTCACGAGTGGCGATCCATGGATGGTCATACGGTAGGTGTTGTGTCTTGTTTGAGTAAGATTCACAAAGCAAGTGTGGCTTGGTTGGTTAGTACGCTGCCTTCTAAGCAAGGGGTTTATAGTTTGATCCTCACACACTTGTTTCAACTTCTGTCTAATCCGTGTAGCTTAAGGATGTTTGCAGGCAAATGCCCTAAAGTTAAACTTATTTTTATACTTTCATGGATTAAATATTACATAAGAATAAGTAGGCAATTAAGCCATGTGGGATGTGCTGAAAAAACGTATAGGTATAGCATAAAAGATAAATAACAAGCCCTAAACGTATCAATGACAGAAGAAGACTGCACCAAGGCCTTTGACAACTTCTAGTCATTTAATAGAGAAAGCCAGTTCAACTAGAAATGTTTAGGGCTCATAATTTACCTATTACACTTATACCTATATTGGATTGAATATTGGTTAGCTTGTATCATAAAGCCAAAAAATTGGGGGTCACTATGCATGGTAATCACACTAATTTATATAGAAACCTTAGGTGATCACTAACAATTTTGCCTGCATAGATTGAAAAGTTTTAATTTAAAAGAAAACTTCAAATGTTAACCTTTTTTCATACTCTATGAAAATGTGTGAAATAAGTGAATAAACTTATCTAAAAAGTAAAAAATTTACACACCATGCTTTTTAAAGAGTTATTGCAGATGTCATTACAAAGGCAGCACCTTCTCCTCAACAGTTATTTTAAGACCCTGAGTGTTCGTCTGGGCCTGATCAAAATCCAACCTCCAGCACAACAGACTGGCACTTTACCAACTGAGCTAACCATTTACATGGTACAACATTTCCCTTCAACTGTTTAATGCAATCTGCTGACACCATGCTCACAACACCCTACAACCTGCTTAAGGCCTATTTACATGGTACAACTTTTCCCTACAACTGTCACATACAATCTACTGACACCATGCTCACAACACCCTATAACCTCCTTACAACTGTTGTGAAAAACACAAAAAAAGTTGTAACATTTTAAAACATGTTTTAAAACCTTACGACAGTCGTAAGTCATGGCGTTAGCAGATTGTATGCAATAGTTGTAGGGAAAAGTTGTACTGTGTAAATTGGTCTTAGTTAATTTTACAAAATTTTCTAGAAGACAAACCATTATTTGAATGTTTAAATACATTTTTTTAACTTTTAGGTGGTTATCTTTCACTCTTTGGTCTAATTCAACGTCCTGACATTTTTAAGGTATTTTTAACTCTGATGCCAAGTAGATTGATGTTGAGAGACTTTGAGCTCAGTACAAATTAAGAAAGTTTTTGATTAATAAGCTTTCATTTCACACTAGAATCTTAATCACTTTGTGTAGTCACGCTGATCCATGGGTTTAAATAACCAACAATCACTGACTGCAGAATCTGGTCCCAGATGTGTGAAAGATGAATCCTTCCCCCGTCTCTGTTGAGATCTGGTTTTCTGGCTCTTATGTAAATCACCTCATGAACCCCCTGTTGGAACCAGTTCTACTCTTTGTCCAGTTTAAAATAAAAGTCTAAAAGTCTAAAGTTTAAAGTGTCTCAAGATTTTACTACCAGTACAGATGAATATTCATTCTAAGAAGATTAATGTAAAATAAACAGAATCATGTAATATATACAATTATATGATTGGCTGATCTGTATGGGAGGCAAATATTGTACATTGCTTATCAAATGTCTGGGTTACATATTTTAAGTTCTACTAAAATTTTCAAGATAGAAGTAGATTTGGCTGAGAAAATCCAAGTTAAAGTGTATGCAAATCAGGACAATTTTTTCTTGATTTACAAACCTCCTTCACGCTTGTGTTTTCTTCATTAATTATTCATGAATTTGATAATTCAAGTTGGAAATTGATATTGACATTATTGGTGTATCATAATTGTAATGTAAAATTTTCTTTTAAACCTGGTTTCCATGTGATCACAGACGATCACCAGCAATTGGCTGCAATCATGGAAACACTTTTCTGCAATCCTATGATCCTACAGATTCTATTCCTGGAAACAGTTGCATTTGTCTGCAATCATATGGAGAAAGCATCTGTGATCATGTGATCCAAAATGTATATTGTAATATGACAATTTTTCCAAAATTATAGTGTCCACTGGAAGCCGATATAGCATCCTTGTGGTATAGTTGATTGATTCTTGCAATCCTTCAATTGTCTGCTATCATATGGAAACAGTAGATCTGCGATTGGCTGCAATCGTTTGGTTGATTGATTCCTGTGATCCTATGATCTATGATCTGGTGGAAACCAGGCTTTAGCAAATATCTGTATCTCAAAATAAAGAGGGAGCAAAAATTTTAAATTTTTAAAAGGGAAGGTGCTAATTAAATTTTTTAAAAAACTTCATGAGCAAATTCCTATTCTCTCCTGTAAATACATTCTCTTGCTTACAAGTATTTTGGTTGATTCAGGTGGCAATTGCTGGTGCTCCTGTCACAACTTGGGAAGCATATGACACTGGTTACACGGAGCGGTACATGTGGATTCCCCAAGAGAACAGCCGAGGCTACATGATGAGCTCTGTTCTCTCATATGTTAATAGCTTTCCAGATGAGTAAGTACATTATTCACTTGCCAGAGTTTTTTTTTTTTTCTCCTCCACTTTGAGCCCATTTCTTTTCTGGAGATACAGGCTGTAGTGTCATTGCTAAGAAGAAGAAAATAGGCTATTTTAGCGACCCAAGCAGTTGGACTTACAGCAGTGATGATAGATTACACATAAGCAGTGTATGCCACACCTGCTACAACCATCTTTCTTTTAAATCACTTCTTACGCTAAATGTATATAATTGAGCTTTACAAATGCTGCTTTAATGAGCTTTTCAAACTGCTGAGGTCCAGGGTTTGACTCCAGAGCTAAAAATTCATGTGATTAGAGTTGCTTGTTGATTCTCACCTTTTTTGAGATTTTTCTTTTGGTTCTCTAGTTTGCCTACTTCCACAAAAATCAACATGCTAAGTTGACTTTCATCGGCCTTTTGTTTGTTCCAGGGTTTGATAAAAATGATCCCACTATTCCTGGTCAAACTATGTCAAAGCTTTATTTATTTTTCGATATCCATGTGAAATCAAGAAATAAGACACCTTTAGAGTCACTTTTTATAATTTAAAGCATCATCAACTCCACAGCATTATGAGCTGAAGGAAGATTGATTCTTGTTTAAGAAATGGTTCATGCTTTATGCATTCATTAACTGCTGCCCAGTTGGCTCAGTTAGTTCGGCGCCAGTCTGTTGTGCAGGAGGTCGTGGTTTGAGTCCTGGCCAAACCAACACTCAGGGTCTTAAAATAACTGAGGAGAAAGTACTGCATTTGTTATCAGATCTGCAAATGGTTGGACCTTCATGTGGCTCAGATGACCACATTGATGGTGGTCCCGCTCATTTGAGTATTTTATATAGAATTTGCACATAATTATAAATCTAACATTACATTATTATGGTACATTACATTTCATCCATTTCACAATGGATACACGCTTTAAGCATGAACAATTTCTTCTATAACAGCATTTTTTTCATGGGAGAGTGTGCAGACCAATAGATAAATGGTTTACAGTTAATTAGCCAATCAGGGTGTGCACACATTAAATATTGTAGCTATGTTATTATATGTTTGTGATTGCAGAGAAAACAGACTTCTTCTGGTTCATGGTTTGATTGATGAGAATGTTCATTTTAACCACACAAGTTTGCTAGTGAATGAGCTGATAAAAGCCTGCAAACCATACCAACTTCTAGTAAGTGAACTGATTGTCCCTGAGGTTCCCCTCTAGGTGCAATACCAAATCCAATCCCCTAATTAAGGGAAGGTTTATTTAATATGAAGAGAGAGATTTTCAATTTTAGAATACTATATTTTCAGATCCTCTATTTCTGAACTTGCTGAATTTGCAGTCCCCAATGTGTGGTGTAAAAATTCACCAGCATGGTAATAAAAATTTCAATCAGCCATCCCCAAAATAAAAAGGCCACCCTTAATATCTCTAATATATTTAAGACGTGCTTAAAAACTTCATGCTCCCCCCTTTCATAATATTAAATGAACATTCCCTGAAGAATCCTTTAACAGGGATGAGCTACCTGTACACCAATACACATGTGTGTGCCTGAGGAAATTATTAGCAAAGAATAAAAATTAGTGCTTTACTTGTTGTTTTATGACTTATTTTTGTTTCTATAGATCTATAACTTATTGTTTTATGTATGTGTATAATATTGATCTTTATTGGAGTATAAAAATTGGTCATGTAACCAAAATAGGCGACACTGATAAGACTGATAGCTCATTAATAATGCATGAATTTCAGATAAAAACTTTTAAAAAAGATTGTAAAGAAATGCTGCACATCTCTAAAAAAGCTCCCAGCTACAATCTTGCTTAACCCATCCCATAAATCCCATTGAGAAATTATTATTACACAGCTCAGAAATAATAATTGCAAGAAATACCCTAAAGATATAAGGGGTGGCAAATGGTAAAATTGAGACTCAGCAAGACAGCTAGACCATGGTTTTTAAATATAGGCCTTATAGTTTCTTTAGATTTTTAATCTGAGACAGAGACATTGTTCAGTTTTATCCAAGACTTTAACCAAACATTTTTCATGCCTGAGCTGTGTCAAATAAAAAAAAAGACAACAAATGTATTCATCTAGTTATACAAAAATGATCAAGTCTTTGAGAAAATAAATTTGGTAAATCTGAGATTCTGAGATGATGATTGCCAAGAAAAAAAAGAAAGAAAAAAGGGACAAAACCCCGAGTCCTATCTAAAAAAATTCTGAGACTTTGAGATGCAGTTATATTTCTGTGAGACCCTTTAATTTCTAATGTCACCATTTGTCACACCTTATGTGGCATGGTACTTTATCAAGGTTTGAAAGTGATTGTTTTTCTGGCCCTTCCCTAATTTAATGCTTTATGACCAGTCCCTATTATGTCATCTTTTCTCTAATACAAACCGTTACTTATTTTTGTTTCTATATAGATCTATCCATTAGAGAGACATGGAATAAGACAAACAGTGGCATCAGAACACTATGAAACGTCTGTACTGTCATTTTTACAACAAAATCTTTAGCTACAAACAGCTAATTTTATTTCTCTTATTCTTGGTTTTTGTCCATTCCTGAGAGAATAAAATGACAAGGGCATGGCAGCCATGTTGATGTACATAACAAGAGAAGCTGAGGAATCTTTTGTTAGCTGTACACCAACATGGCAGTGATGACGTTGCATGACTGTATTTGAATGATTCAAATGACAAAGCCATGACAGCTATAACATAACAAGAGAAAGTAACTGGAAATCTTTTGTTAGCCATGCACCAACATGGTGGTCATGACATCAGGTGAAAACCAAGAATAGGTGTTGTTACTGAATTATTACAAGGCTTAAAATTTTAGAATGAGAATGAGTACATAATATCAAAGAATGTCTTTATTATGTCAATCAGATTCTTCTAAAATTTCCTCTAAAACAGGGGCTTCCCTCAGGTATTTTTGCAAGTAGGCAAGAAATAGGATTTTTGTTTTAAGTACTTATTAATTATCGTGGAAAAGGAGTAAATTTGAAAAAGTTGTGAATTTCTCAAGTTATGCAGAGCATACTTTGCATAAAAGAAGGTACACCCCTGCAAAACAAAAGTACAGCAGTAAGATTATCTTCTGTTGGTGTCTCTATTCATTCTTGTTCTTTCATATGAAGCTCTCTGATGTACAGCTTGTCTGGATGTAAATAGATTAACTGATTGTTGCAGTCCAGAAACTGACAAACCTTTGATTACCAATGCACTTTTTGGGTTGCCTGTGGTCTGTTGCATGAAGCCACAGGTAGCCCACAACAAGGCAGCAGAGCTTAGAGTCTGGAGTAGTAAAGTACTCCTCCAACTTGGACTGTCTAGTAGCTTTCCAGACAAATTTTCTCCCTGTCAAAAATATTTTCTTATTGACCAAGTTTGTTTTGTTGGAATACCGGTAAGCATATTAATAGAGGGAGATGGTCAGACAACTTATTGTTATGTCTTTGTTCACCTTTTCAACCATGACCAACACAATCCTTTGATTTATCCTTGTTGGCTACAGCCAAATGACTGCACCCAAATGTTTCTTTTGGTAGCTTGTTTGAAATTCTTCAATATATATAATATATGTTAAAATATTTCAAACTAAAATCCTATAGACAATGTTTATGTTCAGTCAATTTTAGCCATTTCCGAACAGGATAAAGCAAAAATTGTGCACACAGTCTAACATCAAAAGCAAATGAAAAAATATAACAAAAGGTTTCTTTAACCATATCCCTCTTACAAGTAACTATGGAATAAGTAATGGAAGACTGAATACATTTTTTTATAAGAAGAAAGAGGCAATTAAGCCATGTGGGATAGGCTAAAAATAACATATAAGGAAGTGAATAGGTAAATTATGAGCCTTGTAACGTATAACAACAGAAGAAGACTAGTTCACTAGATACACTGTGCTGATGAGGCCCAATATTGGCCAAAACAGCTGTCCACAGTTTCTAGTCAAACTGCCTTACTATCCTGTATGGCCAGAAGTTGTCAAATGCCTCAGTGCAGTCTTCTTCTTTTGTTATACATTACAAGGCTCATAATTTACCTATTACACTTCCTCGTATGTTATTTTCAGCCTATTCCACATGGCTTAATTGCCCCTCTCTTTGTGTATACTTTTTTGTGGAATCCAGCCATTTTGCTAGGCACACCATGCTGATGAGGCCCAATATAGGCTGAAACAGCTGTCCACGGTTTCTAGTCAAACTGGCTTACTATCTTATACGACCAGAAGTTGTCAAAGGCCTCAGTTCAGTCTTCTTCTGTTAGTTATACATTACAAGGCTGTTTTATAGTTTAACTATTACACTTCCTGAATACATTTTTGTGTGATTCACTGGACCTCTCCTGTTCAGTCCATAGACTGAAGTATCTGATGTATGGCCTTTATTCCTAATTAAAATCACACTCAGCCCTTAACTTTTATAGATCCCTTGCATCAAATCCCAATCTGGGGGTCAATCAATGAAAAATATCAACATGATAAAAGGCTTCAATTCTCAGGAGAAGAAAACTCTTGTGTTTTGTCCCCAGATTGGGAATTAGCACAGGGGGTCTATTGGGCATTTTTGCTCAATCCCTGGAGAATTAAATGACAATGGCAGCCATTTTGGCAAAGTTCACGTGATAAGAGAAGCTAATGAGGGATGCTTTTTTTAGAGGTTCAGCAATTTTCAGGTCCGAAACGTTGACACTGCCAGATATTGAGAGGGTTAGATTTGAAATTTCCAATGGCATCAATTTACGCATATCAAAACCACCTTACTAAGTCTAAGTTGTGTTAATCTTGCCATAGACCACTTTCATAATGGCTGCCACTAATTAACATAAAGTTCAAAATTCTTTGAATAATCACAAAAAATCTTTTTCGTAGGAAAGAAGATGTATATTTAGGTAGAATGA
>JANTNT010077766.1:0-22352 GCA_024752375.1 Entacmaea quadricolor | reverse complement strand
CTGCTTTGAACACTCTAATTTTTTCAAAGTAAACGTCGCAAGTCCTACGCACACTCAGCTAAGAGCACACGCAGTCTCTGCGAAGAAGAGCGGCCCGGCCAGTGACACACCTTGCGGCGGACCGGCCGTGCCACTCCGACGTTAGTCCTTCGTCGGAGTAAAAGAGCAATTAATTTTAATTTTTAAAATTTTCATATCACGGATCCCGTTACTCAACCTCAGCCTCGTCTGGGAGTACAATATTCTTTAGAATTTAGCTGCAGTCCGCAGTAATGAAAGGAATTCACACATGAACGAGGCTGAGGTTGAGTAACGGGATCCATAAAATGGTCTATTGGGCTTCCTGTGCCACTAACCCGAAGTGATTTTCCCGCCAAATTTCACGCACGACGGCACATCGTAAAATCCTGCCTTCTGATTGGCTGTACAGCATGGTCCGTTTACGATTTGTATTTGACTTGAAACATCACTCCAACTAACAAACAACGGACTCAAGACGTACAACTCTACTGTACTTTGTACCTTAAAATTTCCATCTATTTGGGCCTTGGTTTAAAAAAAAAGTACCATTTATCATCAGTTAATCTATCCATTGAAGTATATTGAAATTTTAAAACGTTAGAAGAAGAGATATTTAGGTAAAAATCGAATTTAAAGATGGCGTTCACTCGACTTCGAAGAAGACCGCTCGAGTTCGTGGACGAGCGGCCAGAACACGAAAACATCGATATTTCTCTCGAAGAAGACGATAGTTCTGGAGAAGAGTATTTTATCAAGACAAATATGAAGGGTTCAGATAATGAAGATGAGTTTTGGGACTCCGGTTTCTCAAGCCCTCCGCAAAGGTCTCGTAATTTTTCGATGCGGAATGTTTCATCAATGAATGGCATTATGGAATGCGAAGAAAATGGCCCGATAACTCCGCCATTTTCGCCTCCATCGCTTGGTGGACTAAGACTTTTTGACACTCCACATACACCTAGGAGCTTGCTTCATAGGTCTAGTTGCTCTGGAAGTCCAGAAGAAAGACCTGGAAACCGTACATGTAAATTGACGAGATCTCGGCGAGTTTCGGGTGTTCGACCCAAAACTGAACCTAGAGCCAATGCTAAAACAAGACTATCGGCGAATGTAAACCCTTTCACTCCAGACTTGAACGTTGGAATTAACGGAAATAACAAGAGAACGAGAAAAATCAGGTAAAAATTATCCGTAAATTTACATTATGGACAATATTTGATCTACACATAAATATAATTAAGATTATTCAATTTGTTTTGATTAGCCCTATTAATATATAATTGAAGTCATAAAATAAACTTGCTGTAATAGCTAGTTTGATAAGTTGAAGTTTAGATATAATCCGTTATACATTTGAAAACTTTACTAAGATCAAAGGTTAAATGAATTAATGTTTTCTTATTTTGATTTTGAAATAAGGGAAAACCTGATGGAAGATGACTATGATGATGCTGATGACAACATCTTTGGGAACCCAGCAAAGGTACTAATAAGCTTAAATCATTATTTATTTTGCATAATATTTCTTGTCGCTTGATGAAGGCATGGGCATAGTGCCTGTATACGTTTTCCTTACTAAAGGTCCTGTTACACGTAACGATGTTTTGTGCAACTTGTCTTGCGAAAAAATTGTTGCAAGTTGCATGCTCACTTTTTACGTGCAACACGGATGCTCAACTGATATCTGCATGGGTGATCCTTGTCTGCTATCCTTTTAGCATTTGTGTGAATGGCCAAAAAAATTCAAAAATGATGACTGTTTGTGTGAACTGACAAGATTTGTTTATGAAAAGTACTGGTACATGCACTGTATGCATTTATAAATGGTCTGGCCATTGTTGTGTTAGGTATTACTATTTATGTCACTGTTTCATTAAATACATGTCAGCAAACCTAGTCTCAGTTAAGCTCATGTGTGTTTACTCTAAGACCCTAGAAAAATGAGGTACAATTGTGGTGGCAACATCACTTAAGGTAGTTTGGGACCCATAGATCCTACAATAGATTTTCCTGCAATCTTTCTCTTCAAGGAGAGGTACATATATAAAGTCAAAATATGAAATGAAAAAGGGATCGCAGTATTCATTTTTGACTTAGGGGGTGGTCTTAGGTGGGTTTTCACCATTTTTAAAATAAAAGACCATTCGTCATATTAGCAGGAATAAAAGCAATATTTTATAAACTAGAATAATAAAGGTTTCTGCTTGTCAATGCTAAAACAATCTATTGTTTGCTATGTACTTTCCCTGTCAAACCATAAAGAAGCTACCAACATCTCCATTTATTGGTCAAATAATGGCTACCTCAACATCTCATAAATGGTGGGAATGAAGATAAAAAAGGAAATTTCTGAAAAATCCTGCCAATAATGTTGAATTTTTTTCCTGTCATTTAGAAAGCTTATAAAATTGCGAACTTGAAATATTAATGAAAACAGGGGGTCACTGTTCTAATTAAAGCACCAAGTCCGAAAACAGGCTGTAAATCATTAAATATCAGAGGGCACAAAGTGTCCTTGTTTTGCAAGTACCTAATTAATAGCAAAGTGTATCAACGAACAACAACAAGGTCATCTGCAGCTTGACGATTTGGAATACCTATAGAATATTCTGCAAATGATATTCATGTAGTCGACCTCTTTGAGAACGACAACACAATAGGATGAATATCATGAATATTATTTGTGGGGTATTCTATAATTGTACCAATTTTTTTCTTATAGAGGCTTGCACTTCATGAAAGCAATATCTCAAGATTCCATGAAGAATTTGTTGAACTGTGTATTATTGGGTCAGGACAGTTTGGATCAGTGCACAAGTGTATCAACAGATTAGGTAATGTGACGATAAATGTAAACACCATGGGGGACTTGTCAAGAATTGGGATAAAACATATTTTCAAAAACATTCACACCCATGGAACAGAAAATTTGATTTATAAAAATTCTCCATCCAACTTGATTATAATTGTAAATATAAAAGTACAGTAATTATTAGTTCTCCCCAAGAGGCTTTTTTTATTTGTTTTATAAAATACAAATCAAAGTTGTCTGTGGTATCCTGCTGCATACTGATTTATAGCAAGTGTCTCTACCAATCAGAGTGTGCACTACATTTTAGTTATTTTATAATGTGCCACGGAGTGCAGTTATGTCTAAATACTGACTGGTTATCATAGTCCAGAATCTCATTCACCCGTTGTGAAATTGCATTATGTACCTACATGAAGTATCAGTTTAAGAAATGTTTTTGGCTGATTATTTTTAAAATATTAAATTTATATACATGTACTGTATACACATATATTACATTCTCCAGATGGATGTGTTTATGCTCTAAAAAGATCTCTCAAACCAGTAGCTGGATCTGTTGACGAGTAAGTAAATAATACTGACTGATTGTAACTACAGTTGTACTGTATTGTAAAACAATGTGGTTTGCATAGAATTGATGGATGGGTTGTAGTTTAATTTGAAACAGTCTGAATAAAAATTTAGTAGACTTAACTAATGTTTCAGACATTAGTTCTTCATTGGAGTAATATAAGAACTACTTCATGGTACACAAAAGTAAAAATCAACTGAACTGTCAAAATTTTCTTTTTTCATTGTAGTGGAGCCTGTATGCACACCATAGATTTTCAGTATAGATTTACTTTTGTGTACCATGACGCAGTTTTCAAATGAGTGTGGAGCATATGGTACCATAATTAATTCTTAAAGGCTTCCATATTCACACAACTGTTATTGGATGGTATCTGTATTCTTGCTTTCTGATTGGTTTAGCTAGTTACTTAAATGTCATGGCACAATACGTTTCCCACTTATATGAAAACCACTCTATTAAACTTGTAACTTAAGGTGGTTCAGGACCCATAGATACTACAATAGATTTTCCTGCAAACTTTGTCTACAAGGAGAAGTATATAATGTAGAGTCAAAATATGAAATAAAAAGGGGTCACTCGCAATCGCAAATGTTTGTCGTGACAGTTCATGTTTTGGCACCATGTGTAGTCAGTTAGTTGCAAACAACAGTGAATGGTTTACATAACCAATATGTGTCAGTGTTAATGCAGATATTAACTAAAGTATATTTTACTTAATTTTCAAGACAAAATGCAATGCGTGAGGTATATGCCCATGCAGTACTTGGTACCCATCCACATGTCGTAAGGTATTATTCTGCCTGGGCTGAAGATAACCATATGTTAATACAAAATGAATACTGTGATGGTAAGTATGATAATGTTTTTATAATCTTAAATTGTAATTTTTTAAAGAATAACTTTGAACAGAAGAAAGCTAAATCACCTGGAAACATGCTGACATTTAAGATGGCTGGATCTCAGAAATAAAGATTAGACAATTAACACTTATTGACTGGGAATGAGGGAAACACTTGTCTAGACAAACTTGTCAGTTTGTCTAGACAAGTGTAACGTTTTGAATTTAAACTGTTGAGTTTGAAGGCTCGCAATTTATAGGTTTTAAATTTGAGACAACAGGTTTAGAAACGTTTTATCTACGTTTTAATGCTATTTCCAGTTGATCTCGATGTGCAGTGATTTTTACCGGGTTGAATAAACTGGAAATAGCAGTAAAACGTAGATAAAACGTTTCCAAACCTGTAAGTTTTGAGCCGCCAAACTCGACATTTCAAGGTTGAAACATTAATGTTTACACGACAAACCCGTGCACTTGTCTAGACAAACTGACAAGTTTCAGGCTTGAAACAAACTCGGAAAAATGTGTAGCGTTCACGGCAGCTCGAAAATGGTAGTATAGCCCATTTACATTGGACAATTTTGTTTTTGTTGTGATATGAGCACTATGTATTTCAACAGTGATTTTCTCACAATGTCAAATAATTGCACAATTTTGTAAAATGGCCAACAATCTGGCTACTCTTGGTGACAGAGCATTCTCTTCTGTAGCTCCCAAACTATGGAACTTGTTACCTCACGAACTGAGGGACATACATGTAGAGTCTTAAAGTAAATTTGAGAAAGAACTTAAAATGTTAGGTTGATTAATGTTTCTATATTGAGTTATTCTAATTATAATATAATTTTTTATATTAATTCATGGATTTTAGGATTTTTTTGATAGTATAATTACAATGTTATGGATTAATAAGTATATTTTTCTTAAATTTTAAGGTTAGAGTAAAGACAGGTTGCATAGGTTTAACATAGGATATGTTTTTAGTCCTTTTTTTAAAATTAGGATTAGCTTTATCATCAATAAGAAAAGTTTTTATATTTCTATGGGATTAGGTTATGTTTATTAGTGCATTGAAAATGTAGATTGAATTTGCACATAAATAAATATTATTATTATTATTATTAAATTTTGATTTGCAATAATTGTTTTTGACATTGCCGTGCATGTCCTCAAACAAAAGTGCCCATGGATGTAAATTGTTAATTGCACGTAGTTAGTTCTGACAATACTCAATGCTGTTGAAGGTGGAAGCCTTGCTGATCGTATAGAAAACAACAAGAAAATAGGAGAAGTAATGAGTGAAGAAGGACTGACAGTTCTACTACTGCAGCTTGCAGAAGGTCTAAAGTACATACATTCTCTTAACCTTGTACACATGGATATTAAACCAGGTAATTTATCCTTTATAAAGTAGAAACATTTGTGGGAGGGAAGCTAGAATGGGTTAATTGTTAAGGATTTTCCTCACCACTGAGGCCCAGGGTTTGATTCCTGAGTTTGGGACTCCTCAGTAGAGTTGTTTGTTGGCTCTCATTTGTTTTTTACAGGTTTACTATTTTTAACTGCCTCCTGTATTAGTAGACCTTTCTGGTCAAGGTCGGTGATTTGACTTGACACAATTTTCTTGTCCAATAAAAAAATTGCTGATGGCTACATTTAGGCCATGTCCACACGTATCCGGAAATTTTTTTTCCTGCAAAAATTATTATTTTATAATGTAACAAGATTCTGTTTTCAGTCATATATAATTGAGTCCTCCATAATTGTGTTGGTGACTCACTTCTAACAATGACTAAAACGCAGTCTGAATATCCAAGGAACACTTAGTACAGTGTACATTAATTATTAATATCTTTTTTCCTCCCCTTTTTTGCTTTACAGGTAATATTTTCATTACTCACAGCAAGGAGACTGATGAATGTTTAGGGCATTCATACAACAGTGATGAAGGTATTGATGATTGTGCAGTCTCACCAAAAGACAAGAGTACATTACTCTACTACAAAATTGGTAAGAGTAAATGACTTGTTTGTTTTCCCTGTGGACTCTGTTTGACACAGGCAACCTAGAATTTCTTGATTTTGTCTTATAGTTTAAATACATAACACACAGCATATTTTCAAAATTCAACACAATGACTTTTTCAGGGAAGACAATTTTTTGAATGAACCATCATCCATCAAGTTTATTTTAAACTGAAGTATTTATAGTGAAAATGTGTAAAGCTCAAAAATACTAATGATAAATTAACGTGTTTGACTTGAGCATCTGAACTTGGATAAACTTTCCACATTAATAAACATTTTTGTTTGTCTGATGCTTGTAAACACAGTGCCTTGGAAGAATGCACCATTCTTGACACTGTTGACAACAAGGCAATTATGTCTTAAGGAGGCTATGCATCTCCTTTGGGAGCAGCCTTTTCTGAATGCTCAGGTCAAACGTTAATTTATCATTACTTTATTAGCCATTTCAAGCTTTTCACATTTTCACTATAAATACTTCACTGTAAAATAAACTTGCATTAGCACTGATGATGGATGATGGTTCATCCAAAACCTGTCTGCTCTGAAAAAAATTGTCATTGTTTTGAATTTTGTAATTTCATTGTCGCTACATTGCAATTACAGTATGTTCTGTATTGAAGAAATAAAAGCAAGTGCATGTGGTGTGTGCAGATTCAAAACAAGCATATCTGGATTTATCAGAACACAAGTGAAATAATGAGAAGCACAGTGTGAAGTGGAGTGCTTCTCATGACTTTGTGAGTGTTCTGATAAATTCCCAAGTGCTTTAAATCTGTACACAGCACAGCAGATGAGTTCTTTATTTGTTTTATAATTAATTCAAATCAGTTGTCCCTGTTACTGTGCTGTGTGCTGGTATGCATCTTGAACAATCAGAGCGAGTGCTACATTTCATAAACAGTTATATACAGGGCCACTCTGGATACCAACTTTGGCTGAATAGGTTACATTCTTAAAATAAAGTTTGACTGATTGAAAAAAATGTTTGAAAACATCAAGCTCTGGCTTGTCTTGGATCTATATTTCCATAATCTCTCAAATGAATCTGAGAAAGGTTTGCTGGTTGATAATGTATGATGTTTCTGTCTGTCAATCAATAGATTGTGTGACAACAAACTTTTGATCTTGTAGTCTGTTCGCAGTTCAGAAAGACATTTTTTACCATTGTTTATTTTTACATTGGGGGGGTTGGGGAGCAATTTAAATAGCTTGACTGACTAGGGTGGTGTTAGGCTTGCTTACACATATATTGAAGAAATAAAAAGTGAGTGCGAGTGCTGTGTGCAGATATAAAGCACACAGCGATTTATCAGAACATGAGCAAAGTGTTGAGAAGCATGACGCAAAGCAGAATGCTTCTCATAACTTCGCAAGTGTTCTGATAAATTCCCAAATGCTTTAAATCTCCACGCAGCACGCGCACTCACTTTTTATTTCTTTTATAAAATACAAGTCACATAAATCCATGCTACTGTGCTGTGTGCTCATTTATAGCATGCATCTCGACCAATCAGAGCGCTAGTCACATTGTAGTTATTTTATAAAATATAGTACATTCAACAAAATTACTCAATTTTGATTGAATGACAGCATTACAGTTCATCGTTAATGGTATTTTGTAGGTGTAACTATTAAAAAATGTGTACTATTAACAATTTTTTCTTTTGTTTTTGTTTTTTATGTTATTACAACGTTGTTATATTATGTTTTGATTTGAGATTTGATTTTTTGATTTAAGTTTTAGTTTCTCAGGCTGACTTACAAATTACATATGTGAAGATACAGCTAAGTTTTTATTTTTTTAAAAAGTGTTGAGTGTACATAAACAAGAAATTATAATAGTACCTTGTATACTTTGTAATAAAAGGTTTTCATAGTGTTTTTGAAAGTCTCAAATTGCACTCACGTAAAGGATCATGCAGTTATCAAAGCATCACTCATACTGTCCTATTAATTTAAAAATTGTACTCAAGGTCCTATGATTTCCTTTACAAATAGGCAGTCATGTTTTTCTTGATAGCCAGCTGATTTGTCACATACTGCCTTAAATTAACACTCTGAAGCCAAGGCATTACATTAGGGATTTAATAGGGTTGTATTATAGTATATTAACTGTATAAATAAGCATATGTTTTTATTTTAATATTGTAATCAGATATATTTATCTTTACCATGTTGCCCATGTAGGTGATCTTGGTCATGTGACATCTGTGGCAAACCCTGAGGTTGAAGAAGGAGATTGCAGATTTTTACCCAGTGAAATTCTTCAAGAGGTAAATACCAACAAATCAATGTACATACTGAGTTTTAGAATGCTTTTACAGTCAAACCAGCCTGTGTGTTCCTGTCAAGGTTCAAAGTTTCAAATTGTTTTACAAACTTTTATTTCAATATTCCTTTGAAACTTGCATTAGTGAAACAAAAAAATGCAAAATTCAAATATTCAAAAAATGATTTTTATTGGACTGTTATTTTAAATACTTTAAAAATACCTACTAGGAAAGTTTTTTCCTTCATTAAAATTTTCAAACAAGAATCACAATTAAAGATTTCATTCATGTCCATTTTTGAAGTTTACAAGCTTGATTTCATTATTTGTAAGTTTAAAAACAAGTTTAAAACTGCATTCTGATTGGCTGTATTTTCCAGGTTATGGGATAAATTACTGTATAGTACAATAAGTGATTTTTTTTCTGATTGTGTTAAATAACAGTACATGTACTAAGATGTAAATCTTCATTTTATATTTATTTAAACTTCTATATTCACAGGATTACAGTAGTTTACCCAAAGCAGATATATTTGCACTGGCTCTCACTGTCTACCTTGCAGTAAGTCTATCTCAAAACTGGTTATAACATTGTATCTAGTTGATTTGTAATCATTCCCAAGGAAATAAAGAAGAAAAGAAAAGGTTACCTTGTTCAATTTCATTAAAAAGAGCAGAATCTCACTAGCAATTGATTAATTAGACCTTGAGAATAGATTAAATATAAACTTATAAGTAAACTAATATGGACTGCATTGGTGTGTAATAAAATACATTAACAAGTGAAAGGACACTTACTTCAATGACATTT
The DNA here is from genome assembly GCA_024752375.1 of Entacmaea quadricolor. Classification (NCBI taxonomy): domain Eukaryota; kingdom Metazoa; phylum Cnidaria; class Anthozoa; order Actiniaria; family Actiniidae; genus Entacmaea; species Entacmaea quadricolor. The sequence goes on along the minus strand of JANTNT010077766.1, from coordinate 13,000 downwards.
AGAGCTTTTGCCCTTTTTCAGAGTACGTAATATTAAAAAGAAAGGAGCAACACACTTTTTGTCCAACAATCATTGAATGTGTAGTCTTTCACATAGCTGGGTATTCTGATAAAATTGTTTGCTTTGTCAGACGCAGCAATGAAACTATAAATTGTTTGGTATTATCTTAACATATCAGATCCTCTGTGCTTGTTGTTTTTGTAGGGAGGAGGTGAAGATCTTCCCAAGAATGGTGACAAATGGCATGAAATAAGGTAATTCCTATCTATTGTTAAAAATAATTAAGTAGATATAGGTCCAAAAATTATAAATATCACCATACTTCTTCTCAAAACTTGTTTTACCTGTTAAAATTATATTTTCAAATGGAATATCTATTAATATGTCATAATCTAATTTTTAAAATGCTTTTTGTTTTGAACCTGAAATGATTTATTTTTATCATGAATGATGTGATGATGTGACATTTACTAGCTTTATAGAGAATATGTGAAGGAACTTGCTTTTCTTGGATTCATTACTAATAAATTGAATATAAAATGAATTACTTTTCATTATCATCATCATCATCATATTCAGTTTTATGTCTGTTTTACATGCTAGCATGTGTTGGACAGTTATTAGAAATTGACTTCCAAGCTAACCTATCTCTGACCAGGTCTTTACTAACTCTTCTTTCTCTTAAATCCATCCTTATCACTTCTTCCCATGTCTTCCTTGGCCTTCCTCTACCAACTAAACCTGACACCTCAACTAATTAATTAATTTGTTTTTACAGACAAGGCAATCTGCCACCTCTTCCCCATGTATCACAAGAATTTAATGAATTACTTGAGGTGAGAAGAGTAATGTACATGGCATACAAGAAGCTTTTAACAAAAAGCCTTTTCAAATCCTTTAGCTCAATTTTTGTAATTATCTGAGAGTAAGTGGATGAATGAGAACAATGAGAATTCTGGTAAATGTAGTAGTGCAATGAAAATGTTTATAAGGGGAACTTTCAGTTGCAAGATGATAGTGATCAGGTTCAAAATGATCAGAATAAAGCTAAGACAATAGGGTTCTTGAAAATTAGTCAGTGAGAATATACCAGTATTGTATCATCTTCAGGAACTAAGTGGTAAAATTCTGTCACTCTTTCTCACTACCAGGGAAAAAACCCCATAGGCATGAAGTTTGCTAGACCTTGCAAAGGAAGTCGAAATTCATCTCTTTCCTAATTTGTCGACCTGTTTCGACCAGACTTCATGCCCATGCATGGGTCTTTTTTTCTTGTAGCAAAAAAACTGTGGCAGAATGTAACCTGGGTTGCAGAGGATGATATTCCATATAATTTGACACTTTCAAATTGTTTTTAATGTTATCTATAGTCCATGGTTAACCCATTACCTAATTCAAGACCCTCAGCAGTTAATCTTATGAAGAATCCTGTACTTTGTCCAATGGCCAATAAATCCAAGGTAACTTAATATAGTTATAAGAAAACAACAAATTTAAACTATTGCTATCATTATTTAATTTAATAGTATTTATAGATCATGTATATAGATGTGGCTTATTCAATTAAAAAAAATAGAAGCATGGTCTCTCCAACTGTAGGACAGTTGGTACTTACATGTATAATAATGGTACATTATAGTATCTTGGAATCTACTGTAACTGTATCTGGCCATCATTTCTTTATTTATTTCTGTACAGACAACTAAGCCTTCATTCTAACCCTAAACTGAACTTCAAAAGAAAGGCGCAACATTGAATCCAAAATATCCCTGATAAAGTATTGATAAAGTAGAGCTCAGAATAATGTACCATGTATGAAGTACTAACCCTACATAATATTAATAGTATACCAAGGGCTCACTATCCTATAGCAGGGCTTCCTTAGCTACATGAGCTTTTCTAGCATCAGATTGTTGCGGATCGTGATTCTTCTGTGGTTACATTATTGTGTAAACTAACCCCTGTATTTGGCTCTTCCTTCTACCACTCTTTGCCGAGATATTTTATACAAGTCATGACATGTAAAGCCCAGCTTGGTCTTGCTACAGTGCAACTACTGTAACTTGGGCAACAGACAATGAGAACCAATCAAGATTTAGAATAAAAGCTTGAGCCAATCATATGGGAGATCACAATCAGTAGAATCTTGAACTCAGCCAATCACAATGTTTCATTCCCACGGTCTCTTGATAACATCAAAATTGTTTGTCAGACATTATTCAGATGTTGGCTTTTTACTTGCTCCTGATTGGCTAAAGTTGTAATACATTGTTTTCACTCTAAATCGTGATTGGTTCTTGTTGCCCAGCTTAATAACCACACTGTGAATTGGAAAGCATGACACTATAATAATAATAATAATAATAATCTTTATTTATCCTGCAAAAATGATTCAGCTTACATAAAAAATGTGAGCTGGTATAAATACATGTGCAGCAACTATAAAATATAAAATATACAAATATACAAATCTAAAAGTCTATAATTATTGTAAAATCCTGGCAAAAGTGAGGTCTTGATAAATACCATCAAAACACTACAGTTTGGCCATTCTCCAAAGCTTAATTCCTGTGAACAATAGGTTCAAGTCTAAGCTTAGTACAAAATTACACCAAATAAATATAATGAAAAATTACACCAAGCCTTGACATGAAGCTACATTACTTCCTGGGGAAGTGGCTTAAATATAATATGTGATATGTAGCCATATTTAACTATATTTTTTTGATGCTTTGTACAGCATAGTTTATATAGAGAGAACATGTGATAATACTCATATCTTCCATCTAATGTAATTGTTATCCTTTTGTGTTGTGTTAGGCCCAATTGAGGAAAGAATTAAATACTGAAAAGTTTAAGAATGAAATATTATCAAGGTGAGCAAAAAAATCCATTTCACACATTTTTAAAGTAAACTAACTTTGGTCTCATTTATCTGAGTAGTTATATTGTTCATGTATATAATGTAATAATTGTATATTTTATTGTAGTCTTCTTTATTATTGACTTCATTTTAAATTACTCAACACAGAATTAGCTAATATCACAAAAATTTGAAGCTCGAGAGATAGAAAGGTAGCTTGAAGAAAAACAAACTCTTGACCTAAGTCACTGAGTGCCCAGTATTCTTGTGCTCTAAATCCTATAAAGTGACTAAATGGGCTTTAAAGTACAGGAAAAAATGTAGGGTAATGAAATAAGCAACAAAGCCCTCTTCAAGCAAGAATGCAAGTCAACACAGGTTAAATTGCAGTAGCTTGCATTTGTACTGTTTAAATAAGATGCAAGTTCAAAATTAATGCATCACAGTTTGGCATTCAAAGCAAGGGCACTAGGACAGACGAATTAAATCATTATTTGTTCAGTAGATGATGATTTTATTGGCTTAGCTTATAAATCCCCTTAGGTTATTTTATATTTTAGGTTTTTCCAATTGAGTGTATTATCACAGTTTCACTAGAATATAATAATTTCTTTACCTATTTTACTAATAGATAAAATGATGTAATTATTTCAGAGAACTTAAACAAGCACAAAAAAACATGGTCACCCAGAGTGCAGGATCAAGAATTATGAGGAATTCTCGTGTGATAGGACACAAGGTTAACAGAAGTGCAAGTTTAAGTGTCATTATGTAACACCAAAATAATATGGTACTATTGCAAGAAACCTCATCAGTTGCAGAAAAAACCAAAATGTTGGAGGAAAAAAAGGAAAAAAGAAAAAGAAAAAATAATAAGAAAGAATTCATTATAGTCAAAACAAGAAAAAGCCATTTTAAAACTCGTTGACAAATTTTAAGAGCTGGAAATATGAAATAAAAAATAGGCTATATACTTTTGTCAGCTTGTTTATGCTTGATGTCAACATTTTGAAACAAGCTGCAAGGAGCTTTAATTTTAATTTGAAAATGACAACAGGAGCGTATAATTTTAATAATAATATAAGATGTTAGTCTGCAAAAGGAATCACATTTGCCTAAATTCCAAATTGCAGAAAAAGGGTTTTCATTCACCCTTCTTATTTTTCAACATTTTTAAGTAATGAAATATCAATTAATAAAGTTTGTAAATATTTCTATTATATAGCTGTAAGCTAGCTAGTTTTAAAAAATAGTCACATTTTGTGGTTTTTATATTTTTAATATTAAAATTTATCCTTGTATATTTTGTTAGACAATTTGTTAATAAATAAAAGATTACTGTGAATACAGTTCCCTAGAAATATTTGTTATCTATTTGATAATTAATGTATTCATTGTTTATCCATTTATTATTAATTTATTAATTCATTGATTTATTGTCCTGTTATTAGTTTTCTTATAAATTATAATAATTATTCTATAAGTCCCAGGGAATTTATTTTGAGGGACAAAACATCTTTTTGCAAAGTTATGAAGGGGAGGCAGAGATTTGAAATTCCTGTCCACTAATTTTGCTTCAGAATTAGTTGGGACGGTTTTTTTATGGGGACGGTGGTAGAGGCACCAAAAAAGGAGGGTTTTTCCAATAAGTTTATGTGAGGCCCTTTTAAAAATTCTGAAAGATATAAGGGGGCCTTATTTTTAGGGATTCTGCTATTTAGGGATATTGCCATGCTGAATTATTACACTGTGGGGGGGGGGGGGGGCGGGAAGTTCAGAAATGGGGCTCTGAAAATGTTATATTTTAAAATTGAAAATCTTCATACCCCTTTTCAAATTCATAAATAATTAATGAGAACAAAAAGGAGGTGTTTTGGAAAAGTGTTAGAGATAAAGTTGGCTCTTGACAATAGGCCATTTCCGAGATATGTTCCGATTACCCTAAGAATAGTTTCAATTTGAGGCTTGGTACAAATCGCATAAATTATATTTGCTGTATTTTCGAACGGACCCTCGTATTGAAACTATTGTTCGATGGAATCGGAGCGTATCTCAGAAATGGCCTATTGGAAAGCATTCATTTTTGGGGGGGGGAGGTGGGCTGGAGGAATCATTTTTGGTGTTAAATTTGGTGTTAAAAAAATTAAGCCACACCAAAAAAGTTAAGTGAAAAAGTCACGATACCCTCCCCTACATGGAGGTGTTTTTTTCACTCCAACTTTTCAAGAAGAAGAAAAAGATGAATACCCCTTTTTGCTAATTTTCAAATTTGGTGACCCTCACCTGGATTCCTCCGGCCCACCAGCCATCTAAACATTTTTAGTTTCGCTTTTCATTGTTGGGCTTCCTATGTTCTAGATGAAGCTGCAGTTTTCGCGCCAAAAGAGAGCGAGCGCTCTGGACTGGCTTCCCAGTAACTCTTAATCGATTCTTGCTTTCGATCCTTCGCCATTTTGAATTCTTGTCAAACATTTTATAATCTCTTGCTTTATTTGATAAACGTGGAGATTAACAACCAAAAAGCGACATTAAAACTATTTTCAATGGTTAATCATTAATGTTATTACTATGGAAACGCCAACGAAAAACTGAAAGTGTTTACATTGCTAGTACATTTTGAACCTTTGGCGACTCGAAAAAAGCATGGCAGAGATGGTAAGAGGGTTCAATTTTGCTTATTATCCTAAGGAAGACGAAGTTAAAGAAGCATTTGATACTCTTAGACCTATTGGGTTAGCTTCAAAGGTAACAATGAAAACTTTATTTGAATTTCACTAATTCTCATCAGAACTCGCTCTGCACTGACGCTTTGAGTTGAGTCCTAATTCTCTCGAATGTTTTTTTCTTTAGGCATTTAACCAACACCAGCTTAAAAGATACAAGGTAAAACTTAGATTTATTTCTTTTATTTCTTTTGTCGTGTGGGATATAAAGTCTTCTATTAAAAACAATACAAGCAATTATTAAGTTACTATAACGAATCTACAGCTTATAATTAACTACTACAACCCGATGGGACATCATAAATATTAAACTTAAGTTATACCGCTATAAATTTGGTATTAAAAACAAAGCCTCAAATCTTTCAAGACGAAAAAATCAATAGATTTTCAGTTTTTATTGAGAAGCAACTTCTCAAAATTTTGTTTTTGCCTAATTATGCAAGCTTATAATTTAAGCTTAATCAAGTTCCACTAGAGATCAGTAAGCTTTATGTTGGACCACAAACAATGATTGTCGCCCATAGATTAATAGCGTAATATTTAATTTTATGTTCAACTACATATCTTATGAACTAGCTGTCAGAGTAAACCCTCACCCATCCACCCCCTCTTCCCAACCCGGGACAGGGGGGGAACTTGGGGCATACTGATCATATTTGACAAGCAATGATGTTCCAGGGGTTAAGGATAAAGTGAATTAATATTTGAATGGGTTGGGATATGGCTGCAGTTGGGAAGATAACAGAATGTTTTTATGTAACCCCCAAGGTGGGGGATTTGATTTTCATTCTTGTACTACTATGTGGGGTATTTGCCAACCGCTATATAACCACAGAGGCGATTTTTAAAACATAAGAATTTTACCTAAAATTTCCTGTCGAATCTTTAGATGAGTTTGATGAAATAATATTAATATTTATAGTTAATGAGGGGAAGAGCAAAGGATTTGAGATCTTATTGGAGAATATAAGAAAGGTCAACTAGTACCCAACTTGTATAGCCCAAATGTCAAATGACTGACTAATCCCCACCCTGTCCTGGGTTGGAAGTAGAGGGTTTACTTTGACTAGTGCATCAAGCATGATGTTGATGAGATCCTGATTTTGGACAAAAAGCCAAACTTTGTTTGCAAACTTTTTAGTTCTTTAACAGTAATATTTAAAACAAGTTTGATTTCGTGTTGAAGTGTGTGAATTTACACCACTACTATACAGCTCGAGTATTAGTTTTTGCTTCAAAAAATAAATGTTTTATTTAATAAAGAAATGTAGAATGACCTCTTCATGTTCCTTTTGCAAGTTTCCAGGTAAAACATGATCAAATACCGTCTTTGAAACTGTTATTTTTGCTATAATATTGAATGTTTTGAAATCATAAATGGACTTCAAAATAAATACCATAGATGCATTGTGTACGTTTTCTCAGATCACCTGGGTGGAATTCCCTCGTCATCCAATGAATTTTCCTATAAAATTCCTTTTAAAAGAAAACATGGCTCTCAGGCATTATAATATTAGCAATAAAACTTTCTGCAGAATTTATTATTATTATGGTTATTATTATTATTATTATTTGAATAAGTAAAGATTTAGTAAAACATTTGACAATAAAAATCTGCAATAAAATGTTAGAAAACATTTACATGATGTTTCGACGTTTCCAGAACGTCATTATCAAGTGAGAATAAAATAACAAAACTGTAATATATAATGAAAAAATGAATAAATTAAAAATGAATAAAAGCTAAACAAAGAGCTTAGCCTTAATGGAGTTGCTCTGAGTACTGAAATGTCGAAACATCGTGTAATTTTATCACAGATTTTTATTGTCAAATTATTATTATTATTATTATTATTATTATTATTATTATTATTATTATTATTATTATTATTATTATTATTATTATTGTTATGGTCTAGTCTAGTAGACAGTGTAATATACAGATTGTTTCCTATATTCTTTCCAACTTAGGATCAGCAAATACTTTACCAGAAAATATAAATTATTCTAAATAACTTATTTCATAACTCCCAACTTGAGTAGATGAGAAGGGAAACTACTTGTGTTGGAATACCTGTGTGTCCATTTTACTCAAAATTTTTACACCACAGGTAGACCACAAATTAAATTTGGATTTTTTCCCCTCTAATCCTTTCTATTTTGTTCTGTTTTTAGTTTTTTGTTCTGTTTTTAATTTTTTTTTCTCTCTTTCAATTTATTTTCATTAACTATTGGGACTTATAAACTTAAATTTTATGGTTTTTCTCTAAGTTGTAATGCAAATTGTAACTATTATTAGACATTAGAATATACTGTGTAAGTAATCCATAAAATATGATGGCAAACCCTGTGGATTTTCTTGTAGAAAATTGCCTTACATGCATGCCTATGTCCAGTTGTCAACTGTCTGGCAACAAAGTGGTTTTTGTCCACAGGTAGCCCAAGCTGTAGACTTTAAACTAAAACCCAAGACAGCTTGGGATACCTGTGTTTAACAACAGAAAATACAAAACATGCAGATTTTATTTGAGCATTATTTCAAGTATAGACTGAAGAGAAAGTGTTTAGTCAAAATAGAGATGATATTACTAGTTCTAATGTTGTTTTTAGACTTTGTTTAATGATTACTTATCTATAATGCATCAGTCAGTTTGAAAGATTCCATTCTTAGCACCCCCCTCCCCCAGCTACTTAGGTATTTGACCACCTTTCTTCTCCAGGGAAGGGGCATTTGACCAAACCAAATGTAAACAGGGGGGAGGGGAATGAGGGGAATGTGGGGCATAAGATCACATATGACTGTAAGCAATGATGCTCTAGATGGGCATAAAGTGAAGATTTGACTGGTGTGGGGGCAATGGTGGGAGTTTAGGTCTGTATATGGCAGCAGTTTGGAAGATAGCTTGAATGATTTTACTTAACCCAGGGGATGGGGGATTTGGTGTTCATTCTTGCACCACCATGTGGGGTATTTACCAACATTTGTACAGCTCAAATGTCAAATGCCCTACCTGTACCGGGTTAGGTGGGGGTTTACTTTGACTAGTGCACAATACGAACATTTTTTGGCCCGAGGGTTGGAAATTTGAACGAAAATTTTTCGAAAAATTCTAATGTCTGGGTGATGGAGGATATTTCGTTATTTGAAAGGAACACAAGGAATCTAAATACTTTGGTAAATTCTCCAAAAGCTACGAGTCTGACACAAAGAAATCGCTTTATTCTTATATCAAAGGATTTTCGGTCAAAACATTCAGCTCTAACCTCAGGTTTTAGACATGAAACCATTTCTCCAAAAATATTTCGCTTTTTAAAAAGTTATTTTGACTTTTATATTATGTTCTGCAATCCATTGAGGCACACTATAAAGCTTATCGTGCTAGATTGGTCAGAAATAATGTCACCGCTCAGCTTGTGGTATTAAATAGATATTGTAGTAAGCGAGATATTTATCAGAGCCGAGATCTACGGACCACTGCAACAAAAAAGAACGTAAGACACTAACTACAGGTGCAATGTAAACAGCCTCTTTCCAGCAGACCTCTTGCTGGTAAATAATTGAAAAGGCAGTTAGTAATTAAAGGCCTTGTATTATAACTGTACCAAAAAGCCATGTAAAAACGTCTTTTTTTATTCAATATTATTCATGAAATGGCTTGTTTGAACTGGATGACGTATGGAAATGATAGTTTGTACAATTAAAAGTAGTCCTTGTTCTTGAATTATATCGAGAAAATAAGCTTAAAAAAACTAATCTTAGCTCTTTTTTGGTCCTTTAAGTAGAGCGGTTTTCGTATTGAGTGACTCTTAAATGGCTTCCGTATTCAAGCAATTTAATTGGATGGTGTCTGTTTTCTCGCTTTCTGATTGGTTAAGAGAGGAAGTATTTAAAAGTCTCAATACGAAATCCCCTCTATGACGCTAACGGCTTTATTAGTCGTAGCGCTTGAATAATTCCTTTTGAAATTATAGTTTGACTGAACAAAAAAATAAAACCCCAGGGAAGCGAAAATTAGCTATTTGCATCTCTTAGCAACCAAACTCAAAACTCAAAACCATTCATTACTAATTCGAAAGGTATAAACGCGTAGTCTTTGGCTGTCAAAATAATACTTTAAAATGAGCGGATATCCTGGTGATGGCTATAAAATGTCTGGGTATGGACTTAAGTTATATAACCCAGAAGAAGAGAAAAACCAGTGGGTTGAGACAGTGAAGGTAGGGATTCCTGGACGACTCGCCAGTTGCCGATATGATGTTCCTTTGACAACTTTACGTTTTTTTCCCCCGACACTTTTTATTCAATTAAGAAGAAAACAGAAAAACTTGGTTTGTTCGCTTGTGGTGACATCTTGAAAGTAGCTTTTCTTACTGGCGATTTTTGAAAGATTTTGGTTTAGATCGTCGTTCTAACTTATAAATCATGCATTATGCTTCCTAGGTCTCGTTTGTTTGTCATAAGACTTAAAAGTATTTATTATAATACCGAGATGTGGCAATGTCCTATATTTTCTTTAACTCATGGTGATGTAGTAACTAGTTGAAATTTATTTTGACACTGCTGCTTGGTTTAAGGGAGGTAGGGTCACGTGACTTCTTAGTGCAAGTCGTCTATTCCATAAGACATATTTCTATTACTCAAATAAATCACAAACCTCTAAGGGGGGTTCCGTGGATCCCTTCGACCCCCTGGATTCGTGACTGGGTGGCCAAAATAGTATCAACTTTCGAGTTGGCTACCAACATTGAACGTTGTATTACTAAATCTTTCAAATTTTATAAAAATTAAGTAACACTAGTTATGTTTGGTCGTTTTCAGCGCGAGGAAAGTATACGCAATAACCATATAGTAACACAAGGGGAGGAGAAAGTGTCTAGCTCGTGGAAAATAACTAGACCTGAACCATTGGATTTGAATCAAGATACAAGTTACTTTAAGGCAAAGACTAAGGTATTTGAACTCCCCTTTTTCTTCGTCTAACTATAAATTCTATCTGAAGTAATAAGTTTCGGTATAAGTGGGAAACGTTTGGTATCGTAACTCTTAAGTGGCTTCCTTATTCAGGCATTGTGATTGGATGGTGCCTGTTTTATCGCTTTCTGATTGGTTTAGAGCGGAAGCCATTTAAGCGTCATGGTACTGAACGTTTCCCACTCAGTACAAAACTGCTCTATACTTTTATTATAGTAATTATTTTCAATTCTCCTTTGGAATCGTCTTCAAGAGAATAAATAACGTGGACGCCATGTGGGATGATATGACGGCTATGACGTCACATGTAAACCAGCAATTTTAAAGTATTAGTATCAGGTGATTTCCTTTAAGTTCGCAAATTATTGTTCGTCAAAATCAACAGTTCTCATAAATTCCAGAACATTTTGAATTAAATTTTAAAATATGGCAAGGAATGGGAAAAAGAAAGAAAAACGCTTTTGATTTGCTAATACGAACCGGAAGTGAGCGCGCGAGATAACCTAGCTTCCGTAGCTTCGCGTAAAGAAAGCGATAAACCAAATATTTTCCAACCTTTTTCTTTGTGTTTTGATTTTTTAAATACATCAGATTGTTACAAGTAGAGATAACGTATAAGACAAAGTATGTCCCGGATATACGTGACAGATTAAAATCCCTATAACATGCCTCTGTTCAGATCTTAATCTAAATAATAGACCGTTTTCACAGCATCCCTAAAGAATTATATAATATAGATTCTATAGTACGCGCGCTCTGATTGGCTAAAAACCTATGTTTTAACAGGTTATATAACATAGAAAACCTGTGTTTTATCGTGTTGAATTGCTTGTTTTGGTCATAAAATCGCAAAGAAACTTGCCTTTGAAGTTGAAATGTCTCGAAAAATGTTTGTTATCTGATTAAGATTGTATTTCTCAACAAACAAATATAAAAGCAATCGTAAAATTGAAAAAGTAATCCTTTTTTGAGCTTTTGTATCTTGAAATGCTTGCCTTTGCCATTGTTTGCCATCTTCGCGCGCCTAAAATCTATATTATAAAGCAAATGAAGAAGGCTAAGCCATGTTTGATACTGTGAGGAAACACTCCGGACATTTGAGAAACACTCGAGAAATGTTAAATGCACTCGCCTACGGCTCGTGCTTTTAAACATTTCTCTCGTGTTTTCAAATCTCCGTCGTGTTTTCTCACAGTATAAAACATGGCTTAGCCTTCTTTACTTGTTAAATATTACAGTGGTGGCCATGTGGTCTACCTAGTAATAATAAATAATAATACAATATTTAAATAGCGCTATTCCTAAAGCCCATAGCGCTTTACAATATAGTTCGAAAACTAGAAAGAAATACAGTACAACATAACAATTTTAGAATTTCATTTTGATTTTGATAACCTGTTAAGGTGACTGTCTGCTATTGAACGTTCGATAATTACGAGCCCACGGGGGGGGGGTCACGAATACCGCTGAGTTTCCATGACAACGTGCAAAATTTTTTATACCAATGACGTTTTGAACTTTAAGAGGGCAAAACCCCCAAATTTTTTACGGGAACCTATAATTTCTTTTCGATTTTCGGAAAGGGCATGTAAAAAAGAAACTTCGTTCAAAATTAAAGATCATGGGTTTTGTTAATATAACAAACCAGATTTGTACATTTTTGGAACTCGTTTTAATCAAAAATTATCGCCATGGAAGGAACAATATATTAAAATTTTATTGGTTTTTCACATAAATCTTCATTAAATCCGATTTAGTTTCTTAATACGATGTATAATTTAGGTTTTATGAGAAATTTGGTTCAAAAGCTACATTTATTTTCGCGTTATGAAATTTTCAAGACCGCATTTGGTTTTCGCCCGTTTTCCGTCTAAATTTTGTAAGTACACATTAATCAATCCTCGATATATTAAAAACTACCTCGGGACACCCTTTTTCCTTTTCAGATTTGAAAGCAGCATTAAATTTTGTTTCAAAAAAGTATGATTTCAAAAATTTTTCATGGATTTCTTCAATAGTAGGCAGTCACCTTATGAATGATATTTTTATAAATAAAAAGTCCTACTAAAAGAAATCAATTATTAGAAATTATATTCTATGAAAGTCTTTTAAAAAGTGGGTCTTGATATTACTCTTGAAGAAACTCAGCGAGTCACTGTGCCGTATGGAGTTTGGCAGCTTGTTCCATAAGGTTGGAGCAACAAAAGAGAAGGCTCTTCTGCCATATTTAACTAAGTTAGGCTTTGGAGTGACAAGCAGGTCTTTAGAGGAAGATCTGAGAGTCCTTGTTGGTACATAGGGCTGTAGTAGCTCCTTGATATATTGTGGGGCCAGATCATTTAACGATTTATATATTAAGAGTAATATACTTGGTTGTAAGGTCTTGCAAGAAAGCAATAAATGGTCTATGCAAAATAAAAACTCCACATAGGCGCAGAAACA
>JANTNT010077765.1:0-33395 GCA_024752375.1 Entacmaea quadricolor | reverse complement strand
ATTCTATTTTCTTGCTCCATTATTCCTTTGTTTCTTCATCCAATAAAAGAGTTTGTTCAGACGGTTGTGGGTTACCCCATACAGCACAGCTAATTAGTATTCTGTATCTGATACAGAATACTAATAAGTCTATTAGTATTCTTTATAAAATAATTTTAATAGCTCGCGCGCTGGCCGATCATCCGTGTTTCATTTGCCTGTCAAGATATGGCTTTTCCCGGCGCGCGCGCGTCAAAATCTCTATATTTTCCCGCCTTTTCATGTCTTGTTATTAAATTTTTTTTTTCTGATCTGATCTCGAATTCTCCCAAACATACCTCTGTGTTTCATTAGCTTGTCAAAACACGAAAGGCGTGCTTCATTTCTTAAGTTCCTAATACAGCATATACTAATAGGTCTATTAGTATTCTGTATCAGATACAGAATACAAAAAGCCTGTGGGTCCGGCTTTAGGAGGATTGTTTCCAAGAGCCTTTTTAGAAGCTAGTCCCGCCAAAGTCATCAAAGATCCTTACCTTATTAACCTAAACACAAAATTCCCTGTGGGATGCCGTGTGTGACGTCAGAAAGCATTGTACGCATGATCCAAAAACATCAGATTAGCCATTCTTAAAATAACACTACTTTTGAACGTTATGTTTTTAGAAATCATCACCTTTAGTTATAAAAATACGCAGTCTTGGACTACATGTGACTAGTGCATATGAAGGAGAATTTTGTTAATTTTTTAAATGTCTGTGTAGGTTTTAAGAAGAGCCGGTGTGATTTGCTTAAAAAGAGGCTTTTCTATTCATAATTTGTCTGACTCTGATGCTACTAGCCTGGGCTTCCTGTGGTGTTACGGACTTACTCGCGCGATGACATAGTGGCTATCGCATCTTTGATGCACTAGCTACAAAAATGAATGTGATGTATATTTAAATCATCTTTAAAAGGAGGCCTGTACTGTTTCTAATAACCCGATTATATTTATTATTAGAATTATTTTAGTCATTTTGAATTTTTGAAATTTATCATTTAATATTTTAGTATAATAATAATCTTATTATTTGTAATTAAGCATGTCCACATCAGCTTTAGCGGCGTTTAAATTTACCTGCATTGTTAAAAAAAGTTATGTATGTATGTGTATGTCATCTATAAGGATGGATGTATGATTAGGGGTAGACCTTTCATGGGTATCTAAGGTGGAGTAGTTCCATCATACCATGTTAACGTCGAGTCAGAAGAATTGGTTGAATTTTTCCGCTTTTCCACGGGCGTATAAATATATTGCTTGACCAAATATATTGACCAAAACTCTTAGAATTGGCCTAAATTGCTCACAAAAATCACGTAATATCAGTAATATGGCTCTTGTGTTTAACATCAAACAGCTCTTTTAAAATCACAATATAAATCGGAGTAAAAAGCCTTATCAGCAGGAAGATCGGTTCTTTCTTGAGAAGATATTTTCTCACCATCAAACAAGAGAAAATAAGGTAAGAGAAGGAATCCCTTATCATATCATCCTTTCGTGCTATTTTTAGAACAAAATATACCTTTAGTTCGGTTACCAAGCCCGCACGGCCACAGATCTAACCAATCATGTTCCGTTTCCAAGATAAATACGAATTTAAAAATAGAACGAAGGGCTGATATGATGGGTAAAGAACACACTACCAGGGATTCCTTCTCTTACTTCATTTTCTCTTGCTATCAAACCATGGAGGTGTAATAGTGACCCGTGCACGAGTTCGTGGAGCATGTTTGGTAATTGTAGTCATGAAGGACTTTCCTCCACTCAGAATAAGCCAAGAAATACATGGTCCCGATTAAACTGGGTCTCGCTGAACAGCCAAGTCCCACGGAAACGCGCGGATTTTCATACTTCAAGCATTTTTTGCACTTTAACATTTGGTTGGTTTGAATCACCGAACGCGCCGAGATTACAGTAAACTAGGTCGAAAACCATACAATTCTTAACATACCTGGGTCTTGTTTTGTTCTTGATGATATTTTGTTGTGTTGTTCTTGGTGATATTGGCTGTGTTCTGGTTGCTCTTTAGCCGTTTTCCTCTCTTCTTTTTCTTTTTTTCCCACTTCACGTGTCGGCGTTCGTGCAGCAGTACAAGACCATTGTTTGGGCTTCCTGCGTATCGCACAGCGCCAGGTATGAGTGATATTTCAACGAGTGCAACTTAAGAATTCAAAACATCATTCGAAAATGTTAATTATGAATTAATGATTTCAATTGAACTCTTCCTGTTCAAACAGAATCGAGTAATTTTGTACTCTTAAGATGTGTTACATAACACGTTTCTTCCGGAAGTGGTCATTGGGATTCGGAGCAGGACAGAAATAATCACCTCTTTATCAATGAAAACACTTATATATGATAATCAACAATTAGTAACAGTCAAAAATTCCCCAATTTTTACATTTGTGTTACAATTCAAGGCTTGGATTTAATTTTGAATATTAACTATCGAACACTGCTATTTCCGGTACACGAGACATTTACCAAATTAGCATAAATCCACGTGAGCTAAAAGACGCCAAGTATTTCAGCCAATGGCGTTACTTTGGATTATGTAATTTCAAAATGAATTAACGTAGACGCTATTTCACGTGTACTTCAGCAGGTTACAAACGACAAATAGCTAAATCTAGTAATAATATTTCATTTACTGCTTAGAAGCCGGCCTATCCTAAGCTATGCAAGTTTAACCTGGAAAAATATTTACACAAATGGAGCTTCTCTATGAAGATTTAGGTTGGTACTTTTTTCTCTACCTATTTTATTTTTGCTCATTTTTGGACCTGGATTACTCAGGTGACTTCCTATTTCTAAATTATATGAAATAGACATCTGGACTGCGAGCTTAATATAGAGTCCCTGCCGCATCCTTTTTTCTGATAGCAACTTTGTCAACCTTGAGACATTTTCGAAAAATTTTTCATATGGTCTGAATTGGCAGTATACATGAACCGAAGCATCAAAATGTTTGAGATGCCATTAATGCTCTAAGTGAATGGTTGAATAAAACATTATTGTTTAAATAGGAGCAGTCCCCGTGTAAACGGGGTCTTGGGTTACGCGACGCAAGGCTCCCAGGCCCTGGCGTTACTGTTTGGGGTTGGGTCCTGACCATGACCAGCTGGCCAGCCAGCCTAAATTAACGTAGTCCCAGGTCTCAACCGTGCAAATTGTGCAAAAATCAGAACGGTTCCAGTGTTTTCACGGATTCGCACGAGTTTGGAACTCTACCAAACCCCTACCTCCCCCCCTTCCCCCGCCAAAGTGGGACCTATTTTGTCTAGGGCCCGAATTCGCACACTTCCAGTGCTGGCCTCAGATCAGATCAGTTGCGCTGGTTCCCTGTGAACGCAGGGCCGAACTACTGTCCCGCGGTTTGTTAACGGCCCCAAACTTGGACGGCCCGTGTTAACTTATGGGAAAAATTGCATACAATCCGCCTTCCTTGAACATGACTTTCGTATACAATTTTCGTAAGGTTTTAAAACTTTTAACCTCTTTCTTTTGTCGAGTTGTTTGTTGTTTCAGGGGAGGCACAGCCCCTTAAAAAACTGGGGGAGGGGAGCTGTTTGTTTATTATAATATTTTAAACAGGGAGCTCATGTCTCCTAGCCGTTTTTCCATGGGGCTCTCGAAAGAAAGCTAAGAAAGAAAAATGGCTGAAAAATTGAGAGGGCTAAGATTTGGAAATTTATTAGGCTGATATGAAATTTTTGGCTAAAAGTGGAGAGTTTCCCGTCTGCGACGCCCAGGACCGCCGAAGTTCATGATTTCGATTTGGGACAGTCTTGAGACTCATGTGAGTAGAGTTGTTTGTTGGCTCTCTCCCTTGCTTCAAAGGTTTTTCTCCGGGTTCTCCGGTTTTCCTTCATCAAAAAATAAACATGCTAAATTCTAATTTTATCTCCCAGGTAGCCGTCCTCCCTGATTCGCCGATAAAATTGACCTGTTTGACCCATTGCATGCAATTGTCCTAAGCCGTAAAACTTCAGTTATATCACAGTTATTAGTTCCTTTTCATACATTTCTTAAATTTATTCATTTTTATTTTTTAATATTATTGCAATTATAGGTAATTCCCACACATTTCATGAGAAATTTGAAGATTTTGAGCCCTTTGACAGTGTTTCCTTTTCTGCAAGTAATTGCAGTGATTCTCCAACTTCAAGTGTGGGAAACTTTTTTGATGACTGGACAATAACGGAAGAAGATGCTATGAAAATGGGACAATCTGTATTGGAAGGAGGACCAATACTCAATCCTTATATAAATGTCAAAGTTGATAATGACTTTATTGATACCACTGAATGTAAAAATACCACGTTGAAAAACCAATTATTTCTGGCTGATGAATTCTTAGAGCTGTTCGATGACCCAGTTGATAATTACAATCAATTGCAAGATTGTATGAATGTAAATGACGACTTATCGACGGTGCTGGTCGAAGTCAATGGCAATGACAAAAACGTCCCAAAAAACCAGGAGGAGCAACCTCGGCCTACAGCGAAGTCAAAGGAAAATACCAGAAAAAGAAGTAATAGTGAGTGTGACCACAACTATGCCAAAAGTAAACAAAAAAGAATACAAAATGCACCAGCAAAGCAGAAAAAACAATTGTCCAGTCTTAAAAGTGAAAAGGATGAAAAATATTGGGAAAAACGACACAAAAATAATCTCGCTGCAAAACGATCCAGAGAAATAAAAAGAGCTAAAGAAATTGAACTTTTAAAGAAATTTTCCAAATTAGAAAAGGAAAATGAAGATTTGCTGAAACAAACGGAAAAGCTGAAAAAATTGATTCACAAGCTTGAAATCAAGGTGGAGAATTCATGATTGTCATAACATACCAGATTGATATGTTCATGGATTGCATGCAAATAGATCCATTAGCTACTTTAAATATTAAGTAAGAAGTGTTTAAAAAAGCCTTTGTTATATAATTTTGATATTTTTATATTTTCAAGATTTTTCATTATCATGACCACGGCTGGGGAAAATTTTTAATCGCAATTAAAATAGAATGTTGGGTAAACGACCGGACATTACGCTAACCGTTATATTAAGGGTTGGTTGGTTGGTGATACTCTATTTAACCACGCTAGCCCTGACAACTAGAATATTGCTGGTTTCCATGGGGGATGGGGGGGAGGACATGTAAATAAAATTCTTCTGAATTCAAAATAATATAAAATTAAAATATCATTAAAATATATATGATTGAGAGAGAATATGGCACAATTCAGACTACACATCAAGACATCTTTTAAAAGATGTCAGTGATGTAGCTAATTTTGCATCACTAGATAGTTGATTTCACAGCAAAGCGCCGCTATGTTTTGAGACTCTTTTTAAGAAATTCCCTTTTTGGTTTGGGTAATGAAAAATCAGTTGCACTATTTCGAAGATTGTAGAGGATCTGATCTTGGCATCTCTTTATGAAATATGGCTTGAGCTCAGGGGCAGTGTGTAAGTGTGGTCGAAGTAGTTTTTTCTGACCTCACTTCCGCTTTTCATTCAGAGGATTGATATATGTATAGATTTATCTCAGTTCGATCGGTGTTACCTTGGCAACAATAAGTAACGATAAACAAAGATCGTTGAAATCGGTTTTTCTAAAATATCTCGCGATCTCGATGAACTCTAGAAAAGCGACTACATGGGTTATACAAACTATATAGGTTATAAAAAACTATATGGGTTGTACAAACTATACACAAAGGCAAACTGAGACAAAATTCAAACTATTTATCTGAGCGATTTAGAATAATTCGAAAATAATGCGCATATCAATTACTTCTTACACTATTGAATTTTTGACTTGCTTTATGGACTACCTAGCCTCTTAAGGACGCTGATCCTCTGTTACCGGAGGGGAAGGGCTTTTTTTAATTACTATATGATCTAAAATGCCCAGAAATGTAAGATCTAATAAAATATTTTAATCAATTCAAATGTATATATTTATATCCTGTTTCATTCTTCTATTCTATCTCTCATTCATTCGTTTTTGTATTATTTAGATCCCAGTCTAGTCGGCAGAACAAAGCCGCATGTAAGGTAATTTGAATTGAAATTTGGCCGACTAAGTGTCTTGAAACTCAAATATTTGCTGCGAGCGTAGCGAGCAGCGAAACTAATCTCGCGGGATACCTGTGGACGTGAGAGCCCGGGGGAATTTGTTACACTGAAGTACAACCTCGTTCCCAGGGCCATTTTGAAAATAGCGAGAAGAGAAGGCCCTGGGAACGAGGTTGCTTGAAGCAAATCGAGATTTTCTTCGAGGACCGTATATCGAGTACTGTACATCGATTATTTCTTCGCAAGATCATTCCAATTTATTCATTACTTTATCCGCAGTACAAACCTCTCATATGCATATATATAACTACTTCAGGACGTAAATAGAACTCTCTATTGATCTATTCCCAACGAGGCTTTATAGCTTAGTTGGAAGAGCGTCACACTAGTATCGCGAAGGTCATGGGTTCAAATCCTGTTGAAATCTCGGAATTTTTTCTGGGCTTTTTACAAGGTAACAGTATATGTTACTTATTTAACTGCGAAGATCATTTAGTTTAAGCTTTCATTTCTATCTTATCTACTAAGTTTGTCCAAATTTTTTAACTTATTGACATAGATTTTCGAGTTAAAATAATAATTTTTGTAATGCAAAAATGCTCTAATTTTTAAAAGTCAAAGTTTGCTGAAACAGACCAGATTTTCGTGAATAAAAAACTTCAACAAAGTTAATAAAAATAAATTTTAAGATCCTAGAATGTAATGATGGCTGTGTAGTACCGGGAATGTATTTAGACTTTGTGTACAACTTGAGTTCGTGGAAAAAATGTTACCACGCTCAACCTCAACGTTAAACGGCCGCCAACTATTTTTCTGGACGAATTCATTATTTTTTGTAAAATGTATAAAGACACTGCAGCTTCTTAACTTATTTTGGGATAGAATGCTCAAACAAATATTACAAAAAAAAAAGATTTATACATTTCTCTAAAAATCGTGCGGTTAAACTTTCACCTTCACCAAACGTTTATTAATTAACAGGCGTAAACGAAAGTAATAATTTGATTGGTTCAAATGCTGTCAATCAAAGCGCGCGCAAAAAAGTGGGCGGAAGGAATTTTTATTGAGGTTTGTATCCGGCTCTATCCGGCTCCAGTTGCGAGCGATTCCTTGGAGTGACGTCAGTCAAGCGAGTGAACTGGGGCCGGATCGCAGGCTAGCTCGGAGAGTTCGCCATAACATATACTTTACATTACTGATTATTCTTTTGTCTATACTGTGATCATTGCTTTGAATTTTGCAGTTATAATTTCAATGTAGTCCATTATCGTTTTAGATTGTTTGATATTATAATACTTTGTTTAATTATTTCTATTAAACATTTCAAATTCTTGTTTTTTTTTTGTCCATTTCGTCATTCTCTCACAACAAGACAAAATGAGATCAGAGAAGGAATCCCTGTTACCCTACCATATCAGCCTTTCGTGCTATTTTTAGAACAAGACCAACAAGACCTTCTTTTAAGTTCGGTTACCAAGCCCGCGCGGCCACCGATCTCACCAATCATGTTCCGTTTCCGAGACAAATACGAATCTAAAAATAGAACGAAGGGCTGATGTGATGGGTAAAGAACCCAGTTCAAGGGATTCCTTCTCTTACCTCATTTTCTCTTGCTCACAATGATCCTATCGCAGCACACTGCACTTTCAACAGAAATCGCTAGTATTAATAATTAAAATAACTCTCATCATTCACACTCGCCGAGCCTTCTCCGCGACATACAAACAGCGAAAAATCCGACTTTTTGAAACCCCCAAAACAAGGGTCGGACTTTTTGTACAAATGAATCCTTTGCGCGCTTAAATTTTCGTTCAGCTGGTTAGTTTTATTATATAAAAAGAGCAGGCTAGTACAAGTGACGCTCGCACTTTTTTCCTTACCTTCCCGCGAGCTCACTAAATCCTTCCCGTCAGCCACAGCGCCATTAAGAGAGAAGCGACTGGGAACGAGTGTGTAAAAAGACTTGAACTTGACGGTGGCGTGATATTATTGAAATATATATGTGAAAAAATTTGACAAATCTTTCTAACTATTTTCGTGAATTTCAACATTTTCATCGTGTGACAAATCCCTCAGAAGCAACGGCGTTCGTTCCGAAGAACTCTCTTCTGCGACAATGATACTATGAGCGGATTCCTCAGTTACAGTTCTTGTATTTTTTACAATGGTACTCCTGACCGTACCCCTGACAGTACTACCTACACTCTTAACATGTTCAACTACGTCATCTCGAACATCAGTGACGTCACACATCGAAGCCAGTGACGCACAGCAGGGTGGAGTGGGGACGTTTTCGTCCAGGTAAGGTTTGTGTGAAAACACATAAAAATGAGCAACCGCGAATAGTAGCATCTCCACACAAATGATGAAGTTCTGTTGAAGAAAAAAACATTCAAGTCAGAACGTGATAGTGATTGCAATAAACCCGTGCAACAAAATCTAAGAGTCAACGTCTAATAGTCGAAAGAAAACAAAACAAAACAATTAGGGTCTGCTGTCTACTAGACTGATATCTGTTGCGCGTGTTTATTGCAATCACTCTACTGTACATAGTACATACAAAGGGCTCAGAGGAGAAATACTTGTGCTTGCGCGACGTATGCATTTTATTCGTATTTGTTCCGAGAGTGTTCCGAGCGTACGACAAACATTGATCGCCTTTCAATACTACAGCAGGACAAAATAATCGGAGGCACTGTCATATATTCTAATAAGGGTCAACATTTAATGTGTAAGCGGAATTTCGTACGCGGGACATCGCGCGTAGCTCACGGGGGAAAAAAATCCGGATCGCGCACGCAACTCCTCTGAGCCTTGGTACATATCAGGTGACTTTGTTGACGAAATTATTTCTGACAGCAGGCTCGTTTTATCCATTTCCGCAAGCGCGATTTTCATTCACTTCGATTCCCCAAAATTCATTTCTCGTTCATAGAGCCCAGTATCCTTTTCTGTTCCCGCTGATGGAGTCTGGACGGACCGGAATTCCAATTTCAAAAACCGGAACAAGGTTTTCAGGTTCCGGTAATTCCGGTCTGTTTTTATTGTTGCATTGGCCAATCAGAAAACCGTAGTCAACAAGTCACAGGAAGCCCAAAAAAAGCGGAGCGTCTAGACTAAAAACATAAGCGTGGCACAGTTGGATTCGCCTCTCAGCGTCGTTCCTTTATTGCCAGAAGCCAAAAGGAAGGTTCTGGGAATAAAACGGATTTGACTGTGCCTCATAAACGTCGTTTGCTTCAGAATAGCAATAACAGCCTTAGCGTTAATAGAAAGTTTGGTTCTTTTATAAATTGAGAAGACGTCTGACAGCGAGTAAGGTAGGTAAGTTAGCTACATGAGTGACAGTAAGCTCATTTAAATAGCTGGGTATATATTTGAACAAAAGGGAGATTATTCACCTGTATTCCATTAGCTACATCTTCCACTGTGTAAAATACCCAGGTATGCTTTTCCGAAATAACTCCAACCTGATAAAATTTGGAATTTTCAAGATAAGCAAAGTGTGAATTGCATTTAGCAAAGTTGAATCTTTTTAAGTTTTTTGTGCCATTAAACTAAATTAGAAGAGCAAAAATAAAAGAACTAAAAAAAATAAAACTCCAAGATAAATGATAAAATATCAGCA
Source organism: Entacmaea quadricolor (assembly GCA_024752375.1). Classification (NCBI taxonomy): domain Eukaryota; kingdom Metazoa; phylum Cnidaria; class Anthozoa; order Actiniaria; family Actiniidae; genus Entacmaea; species Entacmaea quadricolor. The sequence goes on along the minus strand of JANTNT010077765.1, from coordinate 23,670 downwards.
ATTAAATAGTGTACCACATACCTTAACTAAAACAGCTATTAAAACACCTTGCCTGTAGCAAAGATGAGATGAAATATGCAAGATATGTATACATGTAACTGCAAGGGGCAATAAAACCCCTTTAAAAGTGGGAGGGTAAGAAAAATTGGGGGATATACCCCCAGCACCCCCTTCCCAGTACCAATCTGCATGGTCCCTTAACAATATAACTGTCTGAATAGTGAAGATGCAAGGGCAGATCAAGAATTCTTTCAAGGAAGTTTAGCTGCATGTTAACAAAGGTCCAACAAAATCATATGCTATCATCCCCAGAGAACAAAAGGAAAATAGTCCAAGCACAGGGGAAAAAATGAATTCCCCAATTTTGGGGAAGAGTTGGGATTAATACCCAGGTTTTGAGAAAATATTAGTTTTGGTAGAATTTTCGCACTAAAATCCCTTAAATACAATCCTAAAGATTCTGAATTAAGGGGTCCATTACACCCATAAATCTGCCCTTGCTAATTACGTACAAGGAAGTGGTGCTTCCATACTTCACAATCTTTCATGAAGTAAAGGGAAGTTGAGTACACATATGAGAGCATATAGTCTATGTTATGCATTGCACAAACTTTTTTTTTGTTGGTCTCATTGAAAGTCTCAAAAATATTTAAAAACAAACTTGTAAAAAATACACAGCCATATAACAAATATTTCCATGAAACAGCTTATGTATACTGGTATAATTAGTAATGAAAGTACAGTAAATTCCTTTGGTGTGTGTATATTTATATATATATATAGAAAGAATAACTTTGGTTTCAAGGCTAATGTGTTAACCACTACACCACTAGGACCAACCACTGGAAATGTAGTTGGACAAAGTAATGTGTCTGGGAACTGAGGGAGCCCTGGGCATTATTCCCACCAAGGGCTTGATGTTATTTTTCTCTTTATCATTTATTATATAATTAGTAATGTTGCTAATATGGACTCACCAAAACGATGCAAATACTACAAGTTTAATACACAGGAACTTTCCAAATGGCTTGATTGGTTTAAGTTCTTTTTTGAGTGCCTTGTAAAAGAGCACAAGACAATATAATGCCCACTGTTAAAAAAATATAAAAAAACACTTGGCAAGAAATATTACAAGTCACCAATATGTAAATTTATTACACAAACAATAGAAGACACTCAAAAATGATGATGGTCCTTTCTATTTTTGGATGAAAACGTTTGGTAATTTCCACCAAAACTATATTTCATGGCATTTGGAAAATGTCTTGTTGGTTGCATGTAGCTTGGATGTGAATAGCTGTAATTGTCCTTTCCCAATACTCTGATAACCACATTTGTTGTTTTACCTCCCTAATTACTGTTGCTACATCAGACAAGCTAAAATATATTTTTGATAACAGCGTAGAACAGAAACTGATTGCTGAAAATTGTAAATGTCTGTCTTAGGGAGCATTCATTTTTTAGAAGGGTGAGGAGGCCGGAGGAATTCTTCTGGGTGTTAAATAAAACATTTGTGACCCCCGCCAAAAAGTTAGTGAAAAAGTCATGACCCATCCCCTACATAGCAGTTTTTCTACTCCAACACCCCCTTTTCAAGAAGAAAAATAATACTGACTCCACTTTTTGCTACTGTAAAAATTTGGTGACCCTCCCCTGGATTCCTCCAGCCCACCCCCTGATCTAAAAAATGAATGCTCCCTTAGAATAAATGCATTCTAAAAGTACATTAAGAAAAAAAACTACCGGTACTAAAAGGAATCTTATGAATTTGAGTTTGTTAGTTGAACATTCTATATTTCATTCATTAAACATTCCCATTGTTTGGTGGTCGTTTAAGAAAAGCTAGGGATCAGTGCATCGGCTTCGGCAACCATGAAACAGTGGTCCCAAGATGAGGCAGGACTTGATGATTTCATACATTTACTGCATGTCCTGGCTCACCTTGGAAGCATTCTTTTATGGTCACGAAAATGTATCTGGGAAGTTTGATCCTTAAATCTTCAATATTGTGTATCTTACCACTTGAGAGCAGTTGTTCATAACCACTATGTAAGACCAGGCATTTTTAAAATCCAAATTTCCTTCATCATACTTCCCTGCAAGCTCTGTGCAACTATAATAGTTTAACAGATAAAGGAATAAAAATAATGACTGAATAAGTAAACAAATTAAACAAGTCAAAAATATTAATCTCTGTATGCATGAATGAATAACAACAAGTAAGGAAAATAAATAAACAAACCCCCATGGAGCAATAGAGGGATCAAAGTAAAACTCTTCACCAACATAAAATAATAAATTATTTTAACTATGTTTGTAATTTTCATATTTATATTTACCAGAACTATTATTATAGAACTTTACACAACTGTTGATGACTGCATAGGTTCTGAAGTTGGTTCCAAATGAACTTATTTTCCACACAAATTCAAAAATTCAATAGAATCAAGGTTGGATTTTGAAATATAGCAGTCAACTTTCTGATATAATATTTGCAAGTATAGCACAAATAACATCCATGATTCTATCAAATTGTCAAATTTATGTGGGAACTAAGTTTGAAGTTCACGAACAAAGTTTGTCACAAACTTCCAAAGTATGACTTTAACTTGGGAACTTTGGAATGGACATTCACCTTTATGTTAATAGATAAACATTTTAAAACCAACATAGTTTACTTACAATGCAATAATTGATGTTAAAATTCGTAGAACTGTGTAAGACATGGCACCTTGTTTACAGCGATTGATGAATCTTCTACATTAGCAGTTGAAAAATTAGTAATATTTTTGTTCTTTTTTTCATGGTTTGCATTTATACAACAAACATAATGATGATAATAATGTGTAAAAGTTCATAAAATGCCATCATTTCGTGGTACTCCTGAGTGCTCAAAGAAATGATATATTTAAAAAAATTAGCAGGAAAACTCAATCATTTAAAAGTGGACTGACTAGTCTTATTTTCATAGCTTGACAAAAGCTTTGTGCTTCTGCAGCTATTTTTGCATTTTGTGTATTAGTAGAGGGTAAGTATCTCCACCTTGACAGTTGAGTATGGTTGGTATGGAACCCTCGATGAACAGGCTGTTTAGATGCAACCAACCATTGCACCCCTGGCAATCAACCCCAACTTACATTATGATGATCAATTTTAATGGTACGACATGCATTCATTTCAAGTAGTAAATATAAATTTTATAAAGAGTACAGTGAATATACTCACAAATTTGCTTTCCATGGAGAGAGCAAACAAAAAGGAAAAAAGTGTTTCACAGGTGGCTTGCCAATAAGTTCAATTTCTAAGTCATATTCTGAATGTAGGTATGCCAAAAGGTACGTCATGAAGTTATAGATAACATACGCCTCATAACACTCTCTAAGAGAGTCCAAATAAATTGCATATTTAGGAAAACGGAGGGCCAGCCACTGAAAGAGAAAAGAATATGTAAATGTAAATGTAATTAGTAAGCAAACAAACAAACAGATGAATGAATAAATAAATAATGGTGCCTTGTAGGGGACTTAGTGTCCTATTGCTTTTGTACCATGTACCATATCTGGTGCTAAATAAATAGACAAATAAATAGATAAATAGATAGATAAATAGATAAATAAATAGATAAATAAATACCGGTAGATAAATAAAAAATATCAGTAATTAATTTGTAAATTTACATTGTATAAATAATCCAGAGCAAAAAAACACAGTATACAGAATGGTCATATTTATCTTTATGGCTCAATTGTAGCACAGAATCAAAGAAATCTATTCAACCAATCACATAATTCAAGATCACTGATCATCCAATGAGAATGCTGGAACACAACATGTCTGTTCTGTGAATTTCAACAGTTACACAAAATTTACTCTAAATATCTTTGTCTATATCATATACTTACACTATCTATTGAATATATTGGCACCATCCATAATATTCTAAAGTTAAAAAAGACAAGTGTTTCAAAGAATTATTTTTCAATCTATTAAAACTTCCTCCTTAACATTCTTTATGACAATTGTTCTTATCATGTGACCAGTATTGACTGGCATGTGCCCTTCTATGATAACCATCAGCAAAAATCATGTGCTAGCAGGTCTGTGCACCTGGGCCAGAAAAAACCTGACTGCTGACTACTGACCAGCTCAAAACACTGTGCAAAAAATGCTACATTTTTTAGACTTAATCTTTCTATAAATTGGTTATATAATAAAATGCTTATTGACTGAGTAAGGACAAGTCAGACTTAAAATATTTGGCTTGCTGTGCTTGTTCTGACCTCGAGCCAAATATTTTCCTGTTCGGCTCTCCCACTCGATCAATAAGTACATAATCTTTACATGTTCAGTTTATGAGCTTATGTAAATTAAAAATTCCTATTAATTGTAAACCATGGGAGTTAAGCAATGAAGGAGTAGCAATGAGGGTAATTGCCTCTTTAATGCAATTGATTGCCTCTTACTAATTAAATGTGACCCTGGTTCAATTTTGGGACTTTGTGTTGTATCAGAGTAGCATAGAGTTTGTTTTCTCCCTTGATCCAAGGGCTTTTCTTCAGGTTCTCCACTATTCATTTCCTATTGCTCTAATCCTTTATTCATATTTACTGAATGAATTACATTTAATGTTAACTATACAATGTAAACTTGTTTTGTATAGATCAATATCTTTACATTAACAGAATGGAAGGTTGCATGTGGAGGATGGGTCTAGACATACTAGTTATACAATGTGTTTGAGTGGCATACCATGGCATCTCCCACACATCACCTGTATTTTCTTGTGCACACACAAGCTTTCAAGCCTTAATTTAGGCACGAGTATGTATACAAAAAAATGAAAGTGACAAGTAGGATATTCTGTGGTGTGCCAAGGAAAGCATTGTATAACTATTTCATCCCACACCATAGAAAATAGAGTGGAATACCGACATAGGGTGGAATACCCACAAATATACAATGGCTTTCCTGTATTTTGATTGGTTGTATATTCTATGGTGTGGTATAATTATATAATAGCACTCATCTGACCAAAGTAAAAATAATCTGAAAATAGCTAAAAAATCTACTTGCAGAATCCCATTCAAAGGACTACACTGTCTGTTATGTCAGCAATTTAAGTTATTTAAATTCATTGCGGGTGTGATAAAAAGAAGTAATTTTATAAGTTACATTTCTGAAATAGCTCGAGCAAAACTGTGAAATTAATGGAGCACAGAGTTCAATTTTACGTACCGTATAACACGTCTTTGGAGTTCAGGTTTTGTATTGTTGATCAAATGCTGTAAAATTCCCCAGAGAGATATTGGAACGGTTAAAAAAACAAAGATCCCAGCCACAAACCAAGCCTCGACGTGTGGCTCGGCATCTTGTTTATGGAGCTCCCAAACACATAGGGGAAGGGCAATACAAAGAACGATGAAATAAAGAAAATAAACGATTGGACGAATCCATATACGCCACGACATAGCTATCGATCTAGTTCTTGCTGCTTGGCATAGATTTTAAATGTCCCCATGATAGAATAAAAGCTTTTTTAAAACCAAAACAACTTAATTTCTTCAGTGTTGGATCCCTGTGGTTTACTTTATAAAATGTCTGATTATATAATCAGTCGATAATCATTCGTACAGGCCCATTTCGTAAAGTTCTCGTATGGAGTCGGAGAAGGGGAATTATTTCGCCGACATCAGCCGAGGAGCCAACGGTGTTTTGTTCACAAATCTTTTCAAAGCATAACTAAAGCGATAAAAATTCAAGAAATGAAGATAGCTATGTTATAGCTACACGTAATTCTTATTTGAGGGGCTGAAGAGACTGAAGGACTTTAGACCACAGGGATTTCAATGTTCTTTCATCAAGAATCCAAAGTCTGTAGTATCTTGGTGGAAATCCCATCTAGCCCAAGGGGGTTAAGGGAAATATGACGAGGGGGCATAAAGATTTTCAATTTTAGTATAAGAAATTTTCAGAACCTCCATTTCTGAACTTGTCAAACTTTTGCGGCCCCCAAATGTGTAGTGTAAAAATTCACCAGTTAAACTTCAATTAGCCATCCCCAAAATAAAAAGAAGCCCCTCTACATATCTTTACTGATTAAATGTGAACCTTCCTTATTGAACACCATGGCGGATTTAGGGGTGGGGCGAATGGACCGCGGCCCCCCCTTTTGAGTGATGTATTTTCTTTAAGTTTGCATGCAGTCTTGAGAGTTTTGTCTCGGGGCGAAGTTGTCCGGCCCACCCTTTCTTTGATTTCTGGATCCGCCCCTGAACACTGGGAAAAAAAGATTGAATGTCTCATTTACAACAAAGTTTACTGAATTCCTGCACAATTTCAGACTACAAAGCTAAAAGAAAAGAAAACAAAAAAAGACCTAATGAAAAAAATTCGATTTTCATAGTCTCGTAGCATTGTCAAGATCTTAATACAACGAGTTGGGTTGTTGATGAAAAGAGCCGCATAGAAAGATACCATGGAAGGATTAAGTAGTGAAATAAAGAGACCTTGTGTTGACCCACAGAGAGCAGTAAAAAAGCTGAGACGAACCCGATACTCGATTCTTAGGAAATGTTCATTTATAATTAATATGACCGTGGGGGGAGGGGGGCGCATGGGGACCTTTTTATTTGAGGGATGGCTAATTGAAATTTTTGTCACAATGCTGTTGAATTTTAATCAGTTACACTACACTACACTACATAACACTACACATTGGGGGAGGGGGCTGAAAAATTGGCACCTTTCATCAAATATCTCAGAGTAGGTAGTCGTGTGGGGGGGAGGCGTTGGCCCATACCGGAACTCAACTCACCCTTTTAATCCTTTTTCTTTTCAGAATGAATTGTAAAACTGTCTGTTGGGCTTGCAGATGATTAGACGATAACTAGACTACATGGCTTTCCCAGTTAAGTTCAAAACTGTTCGTTAACTGAATTTTGATGACATTCAATTGAATCAAGTCCCAGGATTCACGTTTGAAAGCGTGTCAAACGAAGGGTGGAGTGTTAATCACCCTCGAGCAAAGAAAAGGAAAAAGAGGTGAATGTTAATTCACTACTGATGAATTCCGTTTTAAAATAAAACCACAAAAAACTTCCTTCGTTGGAATTTTTTACAATATAAGTTTGTTACTATTGAAATTTCCTGTTTTCGTTCGACTCTATAAATGAGGTCACCATCAATCATTCAAAAACAACGATAAAAAGAGGAAAAAATCTTGCATCACGCAGCTATCAAAAGGAAATTGACGAACCGCGAACCTAACGGAAGACTGTTATAACTCTGTACTTTTACTTTGTACTTGAATTCATTGATATAAAAACAATGTTTCCTATTTTCGGGGCGCCTGCGTCGCAAGACTGGCCACGCAGGCCACTTAACCTTGATGGGTTTTTCACCAATTATCAAGGGAATAAAAATAGCGGCCGTGTTTGATGATGATTACTATACATCAAAAATGTAAGATTTTTCGAGCTTTTTACTATGTGTGACCCCCCAAATTTCCGAGTGCCCCGCATGATCCTGGGTTCTCGCTACGCCCTTGCTATAAATTTCCTTTTACAGCGCGATTCCTATACGCTTTTCAGTTCTCTAGTCAAAGTTTAGTCTTAAACGTAACCGTCATGACGTAATTACTGTTAAATTATGAGTTATTTATAAGTAGATAAGTTTTGCTGTTTAAATAAATCTTTGTGTTGTTTCAAGTTTATGATTTTCATATCATTTGATTAGATAAAAAACCCACTCAACATTTAATGTAGAAGTCATTTTAAAACAGAAACCTACGCAAATTAAAAGAATACAATGATGTGTAGTTTGCGCAAGCTATGTATGCCCCCCCCCCGATTAGCGTTTGTGAAATATTACCGTTACATAATCTGGGCTACCTGTGGTACGTGTGCCGTAACATAAGTTGCAAATAACGAAATCCTAAACCTTTTCTAAGTTATGCAATCACACGTACCAAAGAAGGCTGTGACTTTTGGAGGGTGCTCCGTCCGTATCGCGATGCCATCATTATCATGCGCGTCACAAACGATGACATCAAGATTGTTGAACTACAACCGATCGAGCTTTATATTTGCGTGCAGCTTGTAAGTAGCTTTATTAAAAAGATAATCAATAACCATTACACTGAAAGGCAGCGGATCGCTCGGAGAGGCCGCGGGAGAGCCGCTGGGCCGCCCATGGGATAGATTGTTCCGGAATCTCGTGGAAGTTGACTGACTCGCACTGGTTGTGATTCATGGTTGGTTCATTGGCAATGTTTCTATACTGTTTATAGTTGATATGCATGGTTGACTGGTGAATCGAGTTTCTCTTCCGCGTGACTCTTACACACTCTCAGACTTTAATATCAGTTTGAAGAGCAATCATAAATGGGTTCCTCTAATAAGACACTTGACAGATAATGAAACTCCACACCGCAAGTTTGACGTCACAACCTGGGCTAATGATGTGTGTCGCCGGTCCTCAGTGACAGGGGTCGAACAGAATATAATGCAAATAAAAGCTTGTTACGGTCCATAATGTATTGACCTTCACGCTCAATTCAGCTCTCTCCGATCAGCTATCCTTCGCTCATTTCAAGGAAATCAGCCTCGGCTACGACACCGTCAAAACTACACAGTCAGAAGCGACGAGTGTAACATGAATTTAGTAATCGCGTTACCAATTTTGTTTAGCCTCTTGTCTGGGATCACTTCTGCACCGCAACCAAGCTCGCACCACTACAAACAAGGTGAGACTTTTATTACCATGGATCGTATACCTCTCTATTTGTTTGTTTATGTATTATTTATTCCAGCTTTGCACTGACATTCCTGTTACCTTTAACTAAATTGGCTCTCTCTAAATTGAACTGGTGTCTCATGAGATGAACCCATAATCGACAAACTGACTTTTTGTTTTTACATCGTTCACTATTTAGAAACATTTGCGTCTGAATGATCGTGTTGTTAGCAGACAAGGCGCGTAAGAATTTTAGATTAACGAGTACCTTGGAAGTGGCGATAAATCATCCGTATTAAATTAGAACTTCATCTAAAGATCACACATTACTGAGTACATAAAGTACCATTTTCCTTCTTCGTACAAAGCCGATTATATTCTTAATATTGACACAAATAGCGACGAATATATTTTCGAGTAAACAATTGGCTTTCTTAATGAATTCTGAAGACAAGTTAAGTTACTAAGGGTGATTAGAATCAATGCCATAATCTGAAATACAAATTCTTAATTACGTACTAGATGAGCTACATTTCAACACCAGTAAGATTGAATATCGATTGACATTGTGATCTAATTTGCAGCATCCATCTCACCTCGACAAAGCAGTACTCTAAGCTTGAGAGGCCTAATTAACTACATTTTTAAATTGACTCTTAATGATGTCATATTAAATGTCTTATAATTCACCATTCTCATGGTTGAGCATCAAGTTCTGATTTAAGATATGGCTGATAAAATTGTAAGCTTTTCGATTCAAATGATGACCTGTTTACTAATGATTTCACATCGATGTCAATGTTTACTGAAATAGATACGTCTGATTGTAACTCTTCCGTACTAGAGGTAATAGTAGAAATATTGATGCTCAACGAATACTGAAAAGCTTAAAATTATGCAATTCGATTCTTATGTGAAGGGCTTATCGTATCATCGTAACTTAGGCTCTATAATTGTCAGCTGTCAGTTTCATAACCAGTCTTGCGCGAAGGCTTGCGCATGAAGAAATTCCCTAGGGGTATGTTTTTCGTTTTCAATTTGTTACTAGTAATAAAATGATCGAATAGATTGAGGGGGGGAACGATGTAAACAATTGATCTTGCGCTAAATTCTGCTGTACGATAAATGCCTTGGGGGTATACTTTCAGTCATTAAAAATTATATTTCGATATGTTTAAATCAACGCTCCAGGGAATAGATCTTTTCGATTGGAATGCGGTCTCTTTGAATTCTTTTAAGCTTGCTTTGACCCTTGACGTACGGAAAGTTGACAAAGTTCTTTGGTCATTTTTCAAGCCCGGATCTTACTACGGCGCAAGCATAGACTCAAGCACAAAAAACTGCTCTCACGTGCACAGCGATGTACACGTAAAACCAAAAAACAAAACAGGATGGAAGGTTTTGTTCTTTTGCTCTTTAGATTGCGCTTATGTTTGCGTTGATATTGACGGCATTGAGTGCTATGGGTGCCACCTTTATCTAGCACGTGAATGGGAATTCTTCCAAATTGCTAAAGCCATTTAATCATTCTCTTATATTAATTCCAATTTTGGCGAGGGCGGATCCCGGGCTAGGACTTGGGGGTTCACCTCCGACACAATTGATTTGATCACAATTGATCGTATATGCCGAAAGAAGAAATGTATCATTTTTAGGGTGAAGGGGAGGGGGGGCAATAGTGGGATCCGCCACTGTTGAGCATTATCAATTAATTCATTTAAGCGCCGCAGAAACTCCCCTTCATTAAGGTCTGATTTATAATATTACTTTATGCTATAGTTATGAACAGGCCTGATTCTATCCCATTTATACAGAACTCTAAACAAATCAATCCAGTGTTTTCGTGTCTTTTCATAACATTGTTCTATTATTTGAACAGTTACTGTGTCTTGTTCCTTTGACCTCAGGCTGAACAAACCGCCTTTTCTCCTCCCATAAATGTGTAGGAATTTGCTTCGTTTGATATTCAACAAGAGAATCTTTCCCGTTGAAAGATCTTTTATATCTGATGGCGGATATTACCGTACAAGAGTTAATTGTACACTCAGACTCGTGGATTTCTATCTAAATGTATTATTTGTGTCATTTTTGGATTAAGATAATCGAGTTAAGTGTCGTCAAAACAGATAATCTCGAAGAACTTCAAGTTTGAACAGAATCAGTTGCGTGACTTTTAGGTTATCTTGTAAATTGAGTTTTTGTTTTTGTCTGGGATCTTGCCGATTTCTGTTGCGCAACTGAAGCTAATCTGTCATACATATTTAGGTAAGATTGTGTAACGGATTGTTTAAGTTTTCTGTGTTCCATTGATCGGCAAACAATCTGAAACAATAGATTAAGGCCAACAGACTTTTACTCCGACGAAGGACTAACGTCCGAAACGTCAGTTAAGTAAACTCGTTTTTATTCACGGTGTTTCAAATTACCTACAACCCATCCATCGTTTCTAAGGCCAACAGAGGCTACTTGTTTGTTCCGACTGACGTTCGGTATTTTTATCGGTTTTGCTAATCTTGCGGTAAAGTAGTCTTGCAGTCTCCGTGCCGTACACTACCATAATTGTATGCGCTGACTTCTGAAGACAGACATTGAGAAGTCGTCTAGTTTTGCGGTTCACCGTACACTGCCCGTGGTGAAAACCGCGAAAGAAATGGGTGCGGCTCACAGACTCTTTCATCCGGCTTTTTCCCGCCAAATGTATTAAATAAAGTTATTTTTATTCAACAGAGTTAATTGAAGGAGACATTGTCCTAACTGAACCCCTAAAGAAGTTGATTTCAGTAAAACATCGCGCAAGGAGAGAAGTGACAACACAGTTAATTAAACGCTGGAGTAAGAGTGTTGTACCGTACTCCATAGATTCTAGATTAGGTAAGATAACTATTTTAATCACTATAAAAATGATGATGGTGATGGTGGTGATGACGACGATGATTACGACGACGACGATGATGATGACGACCACCTGTAATTTACAAGGATGAAGTAGTAACTTCCTTAACCTGTATCATGGGGGACATTAAAGAGCCTATTGAATTCAGTGTTCGTAGAAGAGTAGGGGATTGTCTCCCGGTTCAACAGCTTATTTAAATTGGAGGCATAACATAACATGATTGTAAGCTGCTTTACTATGCAACCCGTATATTCCTCCACTGATTAGATGGGCCAGATTGGAAAAAGGCTACGCTTTATCTGCTACCCGATAAAGAATCTAGTTAACCTTAGTGTCATAATAATCACTCAGCAGTTCATGAGTATTTTTTCAAAAGAAATCAATTAAAAGCCTTCTTCAGTGCTTAAGTTGGCTCCAACAATTGCGCGCCGATTTTAGTTTTTTAACTCGCTCGTGTCGCGTCAAAAGCCCTAGGATATTTCTTAGATAAAGCACAGTTAAGCCGGTAGCTAAAACATTTAATTTAGGCTTATCAGTAACGGTATATTCGGAATTTAATTTTGGAGTCGCGTTTGCCGTTACAGGCTGATATTCATGAAACTTCAGATTTTGGATAAATAGATTGTCATTGTGTTTTCTGCCTTTAAGTTTAGAGAAAAATGTTCGAGTTCGCAAAATAATACAGAGGTACACTAAACTTTGCTTATTTCAGAAGTTGATCCGAGGGTTTTTGACGTGGCAAGTTAAAAAAAATCCAAAAATCCGCGCACAGTTATACGGGAAACACCTTAAACGTTTCCTTTCCGTTTCTCTGATGCAAAGTTTTCCTCTGAAAGTTCCAGGGGAGAAAGTAACGTTTCACTCCAGAGATCAAGTACTTGGTAGTTTTTATGATAGTGTTGGATAAGTACTTAGAATTCGTCAAAACATTGATTAAAACTTGAATACATACGTCATTTGCTCACGTACAGTCGACCGAGAAAATGCCGGCATAATCACGTCCATCATGTTCAACCAACCGCATATCCGCTAACAAAACAATCCCTAATCTTGGCTTATCCAATCATGTCCCAGGATATGACAATTTAGCGATCGGGGTTTGGAGAGTACGTCGGTCGTGAGGTGTTCAAAGTTGGACGAATGTGCTATGGGTACGTGATGTAACGACGACTTACACTTGACCTGTTTTTGATTCATGGAGTGTTGATAAAGGATATTGACCATGAGGCTTAGATATTTGATTTGCTCTTATAACACCACATGGAAACACATCAAGCGCTGCTGATTTCATTGTCTTCCAACTTTCAAGAGGTTTACCTTTAAAACAAAAGATAACTACTTATTAAATTAGCGAGTTAACGAGTTTGAGCAGTGGCGCCTTGTTTGTACTTCACTTTCCTTTACAACTATGGAACATTGAGAGGTTTTCGTATGAGTGGTAAACGTACGGTACCGTGACTCTTAAATGGCTTCCGTATTCAAGCATTGTGATTGAAAGGTGTCTGTTTTCCTGCTTTCTGATTGGTTCAGAGCGGAAGCCATTTAACAGTCACGGTAACGTTCGTTTCCCATTACTAAAGCTGCTTTATCCATCATTTTTTGCCGCTATAACTCCCGTACTTGTGAAGGGCAAACAAATTTGAAATAAGGAAAATAAAACAAAGAAAACATAAAAAAGGAACTACTACCGTTTTATGGAGAACTATTTTCAAACTTTCCATAAGCTAAAACAAACCAATATATTTTCTTTAAATTCACAGGTAAAGACGCGCGTAGAGCAATAAGAAGAGCCATAAGAGAATTCCACAAGCACACGTGCGTCGAGTTTGTCCCCCGAACAAACCAGAAGGACTACGTTTATTTCAAGTACGACTATGGATGCTACTCACCCATTGGTCGACAGGGAGGTCGACAAAAATTAGCCGTAGGGGAGGGGTGTGAGTACAAGGGGACTGTTATGCACGAATTGATGCACGCACTAGGTTTCTTCCACGAGCATTCTCGCTTTGACAGAGACAAATATGTAAAGATTCTTTGGTGGAACATCGAACCAGGTATGTATATATCAGTGTAATTTAATGCGTAGTCCACGAGTATGAAGGAAATATTTTGACAAGTAAACTTTACCTTATAGAGCCCCATTCCACATGAAGCCACGCAAAATCTCATCCTCTGGCTTGGGCACCATTGTATATTGTTTACTAATGATTAAAGATTAACTAATAAAGTTTTTTTTACCCCAAGCCACACAACACGTGATTATCTTGCGTTAGCCTCATTCCCAGGCCTCTTAGTCACAGCCTGTCATATATTGCTTTTTTCCTACCTCACTGCTTTCGATTAGCCTGTTGTTTTTTTCGAAAAAAAAGCGACTAGCGATGACATTTCGTACCCACGGATACCATGCGTTGCGGGCCGCTTGGTAATATCGTGTTGGAACAGTTTCAAATCGACCGAGATAATGCGATAGAAAGCGTTGCTATTTCCATTCAGGCCCCTTGCACGTTGCCTAACTTCACGAATTGCAACATCGTCCCAGGGACTTTTCGGAAGACCGTTATTTTTTGAGGCCGAAGAGGCCATGGGGAACTGTTTTCTTTGTCCCGGCAAACAAGTATTTTATCGTGATATTTTGCTAGCTATGTCAGTGAATGTGGGCATTATTCTTCACGCCAAAACAAAACCAAAACTCCTTTCATTTTTAGAAAAACGATATAGAACGCATGCGTGCGCAACCTTTTTTTCATGTGTACATTTGGTAGAAATATGGCTTTCTAGTCTTAACCAGTAGTATTCTTTACTTTTCTTACAGATTTTGTAAAGAACTTTGAAAGTTATAGTCATGGTGACGTGGACACCCTTGACGTACCCTACGACTACAACAGTTTAATGCATTATGAAAACCTGGCCTTCAGCAAGAACAGACAGAACACCATAGAAGCTTTAAGTGACCCTTCCAAACAACTGGGTCAGTTGGACAGCTTCAGTGAGACCGATATCAGACAGTTACTTAAGGTGTACAAGTGTAGGAGTATTGATAAGGATCCTTTGCCTGCACAGCCGTTAAAGAGTAAGACAAAAGACAAGGAAGAAAATGAAGACAGGGAAAGAAATACCAAAAACACTCAAACAAAGCATCCAGGTAATGAAACGATACAATATTTTTACATACCCTGGCTGAAGTCTCAGAAATTCTGAAGACCTTTAGGAATCCTAAGGTTTAAAATTCAATGGAAATCCTGGGGGGCGTAGAGTAAAAAATGACTGGGAATCTAGGGAACGTGCTAGAGGCAGGGACCGCGAAGTGATAAATATTCGATAAATACTATGCGGGGAACATGATGATTTTCAATTTTAGAATATGAAATTTTCAGAGCCCACCATTTCTGAACTTGCCAAATTTTACGGCCCCCAATGTGTAGTGTAAACATTCACCAGCAAGGTAATAAAAATTTCAATTATCCCCAAAGTAAAAAAAAGGCTTCCCACTTTATCTTTAAGAAATTTGATGCCCCCCTTCATCATATTAAATGAACAGTCCCTTATAACATATTGCCTGTTTCTCGACTCGCATTCAATTGACATTTTGTTCTTTTTTAAAGGTCAATGTAAAGACGCTTTTCCTTCTTCGTGTAAAATCTTTGCTTCGCACATAGGATACTGTCAGTACTGGAAATCATTTATGGAGAAACAGTGTCCATTATCATGTGGCATGTGTAAAAAAGGTGGGTAAATAATTACTGTTATTTTCTTCCCGTAGTTTTGAAGGCATGAGCAGGCACGTGTTGCTAGCGTGTTGCCTCATCTCTCTCGCTGAGGTCCGGCGTTATCCTCCCGAGCTCAGGACTCGTGTGAGTAGAGTTGTTGGTTCTCTCCCTTGCTTCGAGGGTTTTTCTCCTGATTCTCCGGTTTTCCTCCCTCCACAAAAATCATCATGTTAAATTCCATTTTGATCTGTGAGTTAGCCGTGCCCTGACTTAGACCAGCCTTGTGGTTGTTTCCTTTGAAAATGAACTGCGATGTTTTCTATTTTTGTTATAGTTTTGCCTCGAAGTTAGCGGGTTGTACCAACAACGTGTCTTTCAAAATGCATTGCATGTTGACCATTCTCCTTATGGCGTCACTATATAAAGGGCCATAGCAACGGGTTTGACATTAGGGGGGAAGGGGGAGGTACAATACGAGACATTGAACTAGGCAATTAACTTTTTAGGTGGTCGATTCTACCAGGTTGGCTGCAATTTCTGATGGTATATAGGTATTCAAAATGGGAGTGGTCCATCAGTCCTAGTTCCTCCTCCCCCCTCTCCACCCCATCAAAACGAATGCTTGAAAAACAAACAACAGCTTAGCTACGTAAAGGGTTGGGATTCACCAACTCTCTATAACATACGCTTTTATCTTTAGCAATAACTTATTCTCGGAGTGCACGTTACGTCACAGCCGCCATGTTGGTTGACGATAACAAAGCATTCCTAATTAGTTTCACTTGTTCTGTCATCCAACAAGACGGTTCTATCTTTGTTATTCATATCTCAAGTGACTTTTGATCTTGTGGTTGCACCCCAAGAATAACATGCTTTTTTCTCTTCTCCAACAGTTAAACGATTTAGTATATGGACAGCAGAGAGCTACAAAGATAGAGACAACTGAGCTTGAACAAGAAGCCTATGAATGAGAATGTTGCGTACGCTGTATATACTACGTTCCCAATTTACTGTACAGATATTAAATTCTAGTTCCGTAAACAAGAAGAATAAATTACCAATAAATTAGGCTTTTCAGACATTGAATATATTTTAATATTGTAAATATTCCTATGGATAGTTTATATCTTAACTATAAAAGATATATTTATGTGCACAGATCCAATTAAAGCACGACTCTTTTTTGTATATGTATTTATAGTTGTTTTTACTGGATATTTTACAATAAAATAACACGATTTTTTGATACGCAATTTTATATATTATATTTAATCGCCACAGGAAGCCCAAGGGATACCTGTGAAGGAGGCTTTAATCTGCAACATGCAACAACTAGGGTTGGGACTGGTGTCATGCAACAAATAAATAAGACTTTTTAATTAATGTAAGGGACTGTGCAATAATTATCAGGAGGGGGTTCTAAAACGGGGGGGGCAGAGTAAAGTATCGACCAAAAGAGGGGGGTAATACCTGAATTATTCAATGGAAGGGGTGCCATCTATCCTTTTGGAGTTCAAGTTTGTGCGAATATATTTGTTATACTCAAAATTTTGCGTTCAATATTAAATATCTCACCTTTCGAGAATAAAACATTAAGCCTTGCTTTTCTCGTAGGAGAAAAGCCGTATTGGGCGAATAAGGTATCAAAAATATGTTCGCTTCGCTCGCACGAAATTTGAAAACGTTGCTTGAAGTCAGCAGGGGGCTACGCGCTAATTTCAGCTTTAATCCGGGGGTCATAAGATATTTCAGCCTTTTTCATGGGGGGTTAAGTTAACTTTAAGACGAAGTGGATTCATTTTAGAACCCCCTCCTGAAAATTATTGCGCAGTCCCGAGCGTAATTCTCAAAAAAATCTGAGTTCATCATTTGCTCAGAATTTGTTTTTGGATTCAACCATTTTATGTTGCCTGGCATAAATAAATTCTGAAAATAATTAATTACTGGGACATTCACTGGGCAACCAGTGATGTATTGCGCAACAGGAAAAACAAAAACAAAAAAGCATCTTTTTATGTGCGCATTACAAGAATATTAAAATGAACATCAAGAATTATCGGCGATTGGGTTGCTTTGTCTGTAGCTATACAGACAAGACGATCCCATTCTTTGAAGTTCGGAGACTCATTATTGTACGTTAACTCCTTCGCATCTAATCCGCCAATACAAGGTTTTATAAGTATCTTGATACTAGGCTCGATTTCTTAGTATGAATCTACCATTAATTCTTCTCCCTTTGCGTCTTTGTTTAATTATATTTTGAAGCCAGCTGTTATTCTATAATCCTACGCATTGACACAACTACCTAGCATGAGGCACACCCGGCAATACCTGGACCCTCCTCGGTGCATCAGTATCTATCATCCACATTGGTAGGATACAAAGTGTTAACTGACTATATTTTTGTTTGCGAAAGTTTCTTTGCGCGTAGAAGCTTTTATTTCTTTCTTTTCCTGTCTCCAAAAATACAGGAGATAATGTCTTAAGAAAACGATAGAGTTTCAGTGTTCACTTAACACTATTTGGAAGCATGGGTACATGCACGGCTAGTGCTTTACTTCTCACCGCTGTAGCTCAGGGCTCATGTGAGTAGAGTTGTTTGTTCGTTCTCTCCCTTACTTCCAGGGTTTTTCTCCAGGTTCTCCATACTGTTTTTCTCCCTCCACAAAAATCAACCTGCTAAATTCAATTTCGATCTGTGAGTTAGCCGTGCCCTGACTTTGATCACCGAGCCTTGTGGTTGTTTCAGGACTCGATCTGTGAGTTAGCCGTGCTCTGACTTTCATCAGCTTTGTGCGGGTTGTTTCAGGGTTCAATAAATTGTTCCGTTGAAAATGGACTGCGATTTTTTGTAGTTTACAAGTTCTAATTATATATTTTTTTCAGTGTTCATTCAGTCTGAGTGAAGGAAGGGAGTAAATTGATCGTGAAGTGAATGAGCAAAGGAAAGTTGTTATTAATAACAACTTTCCTTAATCTAACTCCGATAGATGTGAAGAAGATGTGATGGACGGCAAGATGTGCGTCGAAGGCTATCGCTCCCCTTCACGTGATAAGACCCTGTAGCCCCATTACTCTCTCTGCACCTCAAGAGTCCAGGTAATGAGTGACTGTGTTAACAAACTTTACAGCGCTTTTCATAATTACGCGGCCTCGTCTGTTTCAAGATCCACGTTGGAACTTGGTGTTTTCGCTGCCGTCAATCAAAACTGTAAAGGAACCGACCAATATTTTTTGATTGACGGTAGCGAAAACCCAAGTTCCAACGTGCAACTTGAAACAGACGAGGTCGTGTAATTATGAAAAGCGCTCTAATAAGGGCCTGTTCAAATAAGATCGCAAGTCAACGTGAAGTTTAGTTGTGCTAACGCTTGAGTTTGTGACGTTGACGAGACGATACAAGTCAACTCAATTGCGAAGAATTCAAATTTGTTATCGCCAGTCAACGCAACTGTTGGTATCAGTTAAACGAGACGTAAGTTTAAACCTATATTAACTTGCGTCCTCAGCTCCCAGTTTGAACTATAGATTCATTTTGTCTCAATTTGCGATAAACTCTTATAGACGGCGCAGCCCCGTCTTTAAAAGTGTGTGGGGAGGAACTATCTATCTATCTATCCGTATCGACCGTACATTTTAATGCACTAGTCAAAGTAAACCCCTAACCCGGGACAGGGTGGGGATTAATGGGGCATTTGAAAAATGGGCTGTACAAATGTTGGTAAATACCCAAGATAGTGGCACAAGAATGAAAACCAAATCTCCCACCCCAAGTTAAAATAAAATTTCAAGTTATCTTCCCAACTGCACACACAGCCATATCCCGACCTAACTCCCCCCATCCCCGTTGCTCCCACATCAGTCAAATATTCACTTTATTCCCAACTACTGGAGCATCATTGCTTTTCATATGTGATCCTATCCCCGAAATTCCCGCCACCCTGTCTCAGGCTAGGTTGGGATGGACTGGCTTAGGGGTTTACTTTAATTTGTGCATAACACAACTATATCTTCGCGTTGTAATTGGATAAAGCGCACAAAAACAATGGGAAGCCATTTCAGTGCTATGGAATGTCGCACCGTGTACGTGCTGTAGAGTACTTGTACGTTTCCCAATCTCACAAAAACTATCCACACAAGGCTGAAATTTCGGCTAATTTTAAAAAAACGTTTCGCTTCGCAAGTACCGCAACTCATAGAGCAGTCTTCATGAGTGGATTCCGTATTCAATCATTGTGATTGGATGGTGTCTGTCTTCTCGCTTTCTGATTGGTTCAGAGCAGAAGCCATTAAGAGTCACGGTACCGTACGTTATATTATGAAAACTGCCCTAACCAGTAAACGTGTGTTGACTTGCGTTCTCGTTCGAACGGGGCTTAACAAAAAACCGAAGAATACGTCAAAACATTCTTACTAAACCATTTAAATATTGATCATCGTTTGAATGAAGCCTTTATTCTTACCTTGGCAGCTATAATTATCCCTCGAAAACTTAATCCAAACGGAATTCTTTTAATTCGATAAATACGTCAAAACATTTCTGTCGAGAATTTACAGAACTCTTAGAATTCAAGTGCAATGCAAATTGGCGAGGTTTAAACGCGCCATTTTCTGAATTCCTGATTTTTCCCGCCAAGATGAAAATGACTGCCGACATCACACTCCCTGGCGGCGAGAACTCTTTGTCAAACGAATGTCAATTGAATGAAGCTCTTTTTTGTTTTGTTATGTTAATTTCAAAGTCATTCTTTTCAAATGAAGGAAGTTCCATTGTCCTTAAAGTCAAAAAGAATAGATCCACTATCTTTCTGTTTACTTCACAAATACTTTGTTCTGACAGTTCACACTAGAAGTTAAAAACGTGGTCGCTAATCGATATTCACTGGAAATCAAGCTCACTTATGTCCGGATAACTTGTTTTTAATTTCAATTCACAGATTTCGTGTACTAGTTTTTTCAGTTTTCGTACCAAACATTATTTTCTTTTCTTCAATTATTTTAAAGACTTTGAAAGTGTGGCGAACAATAAATTGGTTTGCTACGCATGAAGGCAACTCAGGCATCTATTTTCAAACTGCTGCTAACTCAACAAGTATTTTACCGAGTTGAGAACAAAGAAAGAAATATCACAGACGTTCAACTTGAAACCCTCATCGAACAACTTAAAAAGGACAAGGTAACAAGAGTAAATGAAAATACTGCAAATCTACAACATATCAAGGTAAGCTGATATTTTTAAAGAGCATTAAGTATTACCGATAAAGTTTCTAACTAGAAGAAGCTATATATATATTCTTTCCTAATTTGTTTTCATTCATTTGATTGGTCACGCTAGCTCACTATTTTGAGCTCCATACGAGTTCAAAACAGATCTTTCTGAAAATTAAATAGATGTCTCAAGAACACAAAGAAAAATAACAAATATAATTGAACAGAGATAAAGGTTTGTGAATGAAGATCAACTCAAAGACATATATCTTGTTTTATAGATCTACGATAATCTTCGGTACGTTTATTGAATTTAAATTATCACTGTATATATAGTTGATGACCCAATTTTTCCGTTTGATTTTTGCTATATGAGATAAAACTACTTATTTAGTAAATGAACCCTTATGAATATATATTAAAGTTAAGACTTGGCGCTTTTTTCTAGCTTATATAAACTTCTATTAATATTATCATTTATTAAACGTTCTGTTTTACAATATATTGCTACCCTCCCTCTCCGTTTACAAGCTTAACAAGAGTAGTGTCTGCTTGTCTGTACTAGAGTAACAGGTATTCTCATTAACACGTGTGCCATTGCTTCTAACCGTTTGTGTTATGCGTTGTTATGCTTCGTTGAACACCGATATAAACTTTACCAAGACTTAAGCTCTACAATCTTACTTATGCAAGATATTTCTTAATTTTAACATGGAAGCCAATCTAGTTCTTGCATTAAGTTGGTAAGTATTTTTTCAGAGTAAGAGAGTTTTTTTAAGGGATCGCGCTTTGTCCACCTGACAGAGGCCTTCATTTATATCAGACAGGGTAGAAACTCAAACAAAAGCCCTTAAGAGATAAGACGTTTGGCATTTGAATAAATTTAGAAATAAAAGAGTTTTTCGGTATAAAGTGGCGTTAAACTGGTACTAATCCTATGAAACCTGCTATGGAACACCTGTGTGATTAAAATACCCACGTGCGAAGACAAGACTACCAAAGCACATGGCTGACTCTCTACTAGTAAGGGACTGTGCAATAATTACCAGGAGGGGGGCTGTAAAATCAGAGGGGGGCATGAAGTAAAATTGATACAATGATGAGGGGGGCATGAAGTAAAATATGACAAATTGGGTGGGGGGAGCAAAGTTGAATTTAACATAATTGCAAAATTTGATTTAATAAATACAGTTTTCAGAAGTACAAAACCAGCACATTTTTATACTATACAAAGTTTATACTTGTGGCAAGTGATCAAATCTGGAAGCCGACCATATTCTTCAAGATTCGACGGAATTTCTCAGGACGTTCGGGGGCATTATTTTGGGCATCCTTTCTACTCACGAGCGCGCACTCTTTTATCATGATAAGCGAGGAACGCCTGACTTATTTTTGACATAGTCAACATCAGGATACGACATTTTCTGTGCAAATATCTCTTTAAAAAACACAGTGACCACCATTTTTTTTTACTTTTTAGATATGTTTATTCACTTATATCATGCATTCTCATCGAGTTTAAAAAAAAGTTTGACGAGAAGTTAATTTTTTAAAAGCTTTTTGATCTACGCAGGCGGAATTGCTTACGACCTTCAATGTTTTCTATAGAAATCAGTTCGAATTACCATGCGAATTATCTCCAAAACCATCCGACGTTGACCCCCAATGTTTTTTAGCTTTATGATACAAGCTAACCATTATCTATCATCCATGAAAGTATAAAAAAAAGTTTAACGTTAGAACATTTACCCGTTTTTCCTCTTTAAAGGGAGGAAAGAGACTGGTGTGGAATGGGGGGGCAGCCAGTAATATTTGAGCAAGCAGGAGGGGGGCCAGACCTAAGTCACCCCTCTCTGTAGGGGGTCCTATGTAATTTTTCTTTCCTTACAGCTCATTTTACAGCCCCTCCCTTCCTTGTAATTATTGCACAGTCCGCATAATCACGTGCACACTGAGGTTACTCGGGCTACCTCTAACTAATTATGTTTTATGTTGAAGTTTCCTCAACCTTAAGAATTTACATAACCTAGCTTTCGGGCTAAACGCCCATCGTCAGGGTTAAAATGTGAAAAACATTATTTCAACGGCTATATATAACAAAAGAAAGCACGCAAACAAACAACGCACGCGCACCAACCAAATGTAAGACAAAACAAAAATAATGCGCGCGCCGAAATCAAAAATGATAAATCGCAAATAAAAATTCTTAAGGTTGAGGAAACTTCAACATAAAACATAATTATGACTTCTCCAGCCTTCAAAAACACTTTGGATTTACCTCTAACTAGTCAGCCTGGGGTTCAATTATATCTGATTCAAAAAGTAATGGGTTATCTGTGATCAGGGTGATCAAGCCGAGAAAAGCTAACATCAAATGGCTAAGAACATCACCTAAGATGCGCGCTTCTACATTTAGTTAATAAAGCATTATCTATAAAATAGTTTCCCGTGTCGATGCCGGAATATTTTTTTCTTGTTGACTGAGAAGGGACTGAGATATACATATGTATAACGTAAGTAAATTGAAATATACCTTTTTCTTTTTCACTCGTTAATGTATTTTATTAGAGTGAAGTTAACGTATTTTATTAGACTACACACCGACGCATTGTACACTAGTTTACTCACTAGTTTGTTTGTTTATTTGTTTATTAGCTTTACTTTATTAGCTTTACAACTTTAATTATATAAGTTGAAGGCGTTGACTGCAGGACACACGGTCCCATTTTAAGGTCAAGCCTAACGGGCCTACGGTTTAAAGCCTTTATCCGAGTAAACTTGAAAGATATCATTACAAAGGTAGGACTCTCCTCAGTTATTTTAAGACCCTGAGTGTTGGTCCGGCCGGGACTCGAACCCTCCCGCACAACAGACCGGCGCTTTACCAACTGAGCTATTTGGGTGCCGGTTTCCATTAATAATTATGTTAAAACGAATGTAATGAACGACACCTCGTAAATTACTTAAGTTTTTACTTGACGTGTTTCGGCAAAACGTTTGCCATCTTCAGAAGTAAAAGATTGAATGGAGTGAAGCTGTAACTGATATATACTACAGTACTAAACAAAGAAATTGAAAGAAACTATTGTGTAATTCTAAGATTAACATGCTTGACTTGTTGATTGAGTG